>PVIR01001583.1:0-91284 GCA_004026965.1 Petromus typicus | reverse complement strand
TTGTGTGCTGACGTTCTAGTGGGCAGAGTGAGTAACAGGGCACAGGGCATCGTGTGCCTTGAGACGAGAGGTACAAGAACCAAGAGAGCAGCTGATAACTGGCCATCCCCTGACTGGATCCTTCGGTCTTGCTGGTACCCGGCCCAGAATAGGCCTTCCTAGTCTCCCTGTGATACTTCTTTCTCTTGCTTCCGTGGTCTTAGCTATATTTAAAAATTGTCCCAACACATCCGGCTGTTTTTGTTCTGACTGCCACTATGGCTTTGCCTCCTGCTGGAGAGGCCACACTCTTCCTTCCCTACCACCACCAAGGCTCCCCCTACTGGACAGCGTGACCCTGGCCGAGGACAGCTTCCCGCCACCATCTGCTTCTGTCATGGCACTCTGGCTGGTTTTTGTGTGAATACAGGAGCCAGCAAGATACAAGTCCTTACGGACAAAGTCAAAGGGAGGGATAGAAACTAAAGGGAGAAGAAGCTTGTGGGTAGTAAGCCAGAGAGAAGTTCAGAGCCTTAGTCAAAGCTGAGACTTCTAGACTGGATAAAAAGAACCTGTCAGAACTTGCCAGGGAGGGAAGAAGCCCTCGAACGGTTTTTATTAAGACACACTACTGTGTACCAGTCTGTGTACATTGGCCACAGGCCAAGATGCTTCTTAGATAATCACAGAGGTAGCTGCGGGACAGTGGAAACCCAGCATAGAGGGCAGCTCTCCCGAAGCAGAGCTCCAGCGAGTTCTTCATTACCATCTCGTGTTAGAGGTCAGCACGGCCTCATCCTTGCATCTTCTGTTTTGTAGAGTGTTCAGGTTTTCTGGGTTGTTTTCCTACTGGTCTGTTCTTGCTCAGAGTGCTGTGTGTGGCTAATCAAGAGAAAAATACAAAGACTCCATTTCTGAGCGAAAAGTAAGATTTAAAATGTGGGCTTTTGTGCATTTTTTGGAGTTAGGTCCTGTCCTTACATTCCTCACAAATATTTTTTCAGCTGAAATCACCAACCATCATTTTTATTGTTAGAAGTCTACAGAGCATTACCGCCCTTAAAAAAGAAAATCTCTGATCTGTCTTTTGAGCTTAGTTTAAGGTATGATTGGAACTCCTAATTAATCTCTGCAAATAAGGAAATGGGGAAAAGAATTCAGCAGAAAAGCAATTAAGGGGTTCTCCAGGATTATTTTTCCTTTTCAGCAAGCCTATTGAAATCACTAAGTCAGCAGCAGCAAGTCCATGTAATGACTTTCTTTTCCTTTCCTGTTTCCTTACCTAATGTCTCCTGTCTACTGTGTATCTGGCAGCCGGACTCAGTGTTGGCTGCCTCTGTCCACTTTCAGATGCATGCACATGGGCCTGTGTTGAGGTCAGTGCTTATTAAGACACACTACTTATGTAGTATTATGTACGAAATACTATGTACGAAACCCTGGGATATAGATGAAGACGGCGAATAAGCAGGTGAAGGGTGCACCCCTCCCCCAACATAGTGCTCAGGAGGTGCTGAGAGTAAAATTGGCTTTTAATTAAAAATCTGCCCCAGGAAGGCCCCGTGTGTAAGCAGGCACAGAGGACAGTGTTACGTTAAATCATAATAAATTAAATGAAGATGTGATTAGTTGTGGAGACCTGGAGAGTTTAGAGTCATCACAGTGCTAGCAGCGAGACCGCCATGCTGCGGCCGAGGGCCATGAAGAGGAGACTGGAGGCCGTCTCCGAGCTCAGCCCTGCAGGCTGCCGTGGTGTGAGGGAGGGAACGGGGAGCCGCGAGCAGCAGGAACTGGGGCTCTGCAGCTGAGCCACACTAGCAATCCTGTAGACGAAGGCCGCTCCCAACTGCGTAATACGTGGCTCTTGGGTTTCAGCAGTCCGGCTGATCTCTGCCGTTAGCTGGTGCTCCACAGAGTGCTCCAGACCGATGATGGGAGGCTGAGAACAGGGAGGTGAGGGTGTTTGGATGGGGAGAAACTCAGCCAAAGTGAGTCTCACTTAGGGCATCACTAAACCTGTGGCAGCTGAAAGGATTCACTCAGGCTCCAAAGACAAGAAGCGTGAACGAACATCCCGCGTGAGTGGAGAGGTCAGCTGGGAGCGTGGCTCCCTGGAATCAGGAGACCTCTTGTCTTCGCTTTGTCCCTGTGCACTTGCCTCCTCTGGCCTTTGCCCACAGCACCCCATCTGCTCCCTGAGGGCTCCTTCAGAGGGCACCTTCTTGAGCTTTAATCCTGTACCTGTGGGGCCCTGTACCTCAAAAATGAGTTTAACTTCTTTTACACTTTTGAGCTGTTTTCTGCATCAAAATGCCATTAAGCTTAAAAAACTTAGGAAGAGGTACTAAATTTGGGTGATCCTGTGACTCATTTATCATCCCAGCTGGACACCTTTGGAAGTGGAAGGGAATGTAAACAGTAATTACCTTGGGACCACAGGCACAACCCAGGACTGTCCTAGCCAATCAAGATGTATGGTCATGCAGATAAAGCACATAGGCCCTACTGAGGCAATAAATCCAGCCTGCAATGCAGGGAGACTGATATGTGAAGCTGTGTTACAGGAGCATGCGATGAGAAATGTCTGTGGGAACAGAGGCCCAGCCTCATGGCTTTACATATAAATGTCTCTTGTATCCAAGCAAAAAAAAAAAATCCATGGCAAAATGCTTATCACAAGCCCCCAGTCCCAGTGCCTTAGGGACCTGGCTTTAGGTCTCTTCGTGTTCATCTCTTCTGCAGACCGGTTCTGGTAGTATTCACTGCTGGTGGGAGCTTTGCTGACACCTGCAGGTCACACGGGGGTACAGCTGGGCTTTGGGAGAAGAGGCCGCTCAAGTGCCCTCTGCTCTGGTAGGACCCTCCTCTGCGGTGCCTGGCCCACATTTTGCACCAAGTGTATTATATTTCGCATATTGTCTATGAGGACACGGCTCTGTCTCATTCATCAGTGTTGCCAACCTATGAGGACAATGCTTGGCTCAGAGTTTAATGTCCTTGAATGAAACAGAAGAAAAGAAAACAATGACTTAAAGGCTTAAAATATTTCAAAGGAAAAGGCCAGCCAGCATACAAAGACTCACAAGTTTCCCAAGCAAGGCGCGACTTAAAAGGATTAAACATTTATTGGGCTGTGTGCCAGGGCTTACATAGCACTTTACATTTTTATTGCATTTTATCTTTGGAGTAATTTTATCTTCTATCTCATTCTTGTTTGGGGAAACTGAGGGGTAGTGATTTTGGATCATCCCTCTACTCAGCCTCAGAAGCCTTCAGACAGAGCTTCTCAGTGACGTACTGAGAGGTGGCCTGGGCACTGGGGCCTCTGGGTGGGAGGGGCCACTTCTACTGCACTCAGCACGGAGCCAGCCACAGTAGAAAAATCTTTCCTTCCAGAACATACAGACGTAGCCTTCATGCCACCTACCTTTTCTTCCTCTGTCTTACTTACTTTCTAGGTTGAGGTTGAGATTTCTGCAACTTCTCTGCTTTTCCGTGATTTGTCTTTGAAGAGTTCGTTTGTTTATTATAAAAGCATTCAGGACCAGCCTTCCGAGGGCCTCTCCAGCTGTGCTTGTGGGGCTGGTGTGAAGGGTTTTGAGTGGACAAGGAAGATTCCATCTAAGGAGGGAGAAGAAGTTGTTTTCTTCTCTGCTTGGTGCATTCATGCTAGTTCCTCTTGCCCTTTGTAACTTCTTCTTGGAAACTTCCTAAGAACAGGTATTTCCCCTTGTTCTTTGTCTCACACTTGCACAGTCGGATCTATTGGGCGGTGTTTTACAAGGTGACAGCTGGTCTTCTTCCCTGATAAATCTCAGCAAATCAGCCAAGAGGGCAGATTTCTTCCTTGAGAAGAAAGGTTCTTGCCATTGTTCAGATGCTACCGAGAATACATTCTTGGAGGTTAGGAAAGAAGGTAATTCAGCAACTGGAAGAATTTCCATATCATTGAATAGGCCAGGCATCTTTAAGGAAGGATCACACTTTGAAGTTGGGCCACATTTAACAAAGAGAGTCACTATTTTAGTGTGCTGCAAGTGTGAGTTTCAAAGCTCCTTTTTGAGAAGAGTTTGAAGTATTTGATCTTAGAAAGTGCAGATTTTTGTTGTTGTTCTATGGAGTATCTGTTCTCTGTATCAGGGTCATCTGATTGCTGCTGTGACAAATGAGTCTTAGCTGCTCATGACAAGAAAGCTCTGCCACTTGCTTAGGAGCATGTCAACTGGGCTTATCTATAGCTATTCTTCAGTAGCTGCTCAGAGACCCGGGAGGAGGGAGGCTCCATCTCCACAGATATGTGTCTTCAGTCCTTGTTCTAGTGGAAAATGTATTAGTCACTTGCCTGTGGACACAATGCCTGACATTTATAATTTAAAGGAAGACAGGTTTTTTTAGCTCATAGTTTCAGTCCATGGTGTGGTTCAGTCCAGGCATGAGCTGCATGGTGGAAAGGGTGGCAGCAGAAAGCTGCTCATGCCATGGCCGCCAGGAAGTGGATAGAGATGAGAAGCTCCGGGCCAAGAATGCACCCTTCCATGTCATACCCAGTGCCCTTCCCCTTATCTCCTGATTCTGTCTCTGAGAGCTGAAGAGTTCACTGAGTTGAGCCCTGAACTTCAGTCTCCTTCACACTGAGCATACCTTAGATCTAAACTATAGCAGAAGGGAGTGCAGAGAATCAAAGTTGGTCTATAAAGCTTCTTCCAGAGGGACCCTAGCTCACTGCTCACAGGCCAGAGTCATTTTCCACATTTAAGGACCTGAGCAGAATAAACTCAAGTCCCTGAAGGCACAGCGATGAAATGTTAATACCACAGATGATCTCAAAACCTTCTAGCATGGATTTAGAGACACAAAGAATAAATTAAGCTAATATACCAAACCACCATATAATGTCTATGTCTAGGTTTAGTAGTTGTTGGTTGTTGTCAATTTGTGCTTATGTGTATGTTGCCATCATGTGTTGAAATATGTGGATTTTCTTTGATAAGACAGAGCTCTTAGCCATGTGACCGTGAGTGACTGACAATCTCATTTTCTGTTTTCCTGTGTGGGAGCTGCAGAAGAGATGCCTCTTTATTCTCTGGACAGAGTCAGATGGGAGGGGCAGGTGAGGCTCATACTTCTGTGGTCTTTGTGCAGTGGTGAAGACAGAGCCCAGAGCTGCTGAGAACTACCAGGCTCGTGGGCATGTAGGCCTGTGGGTCAGACAAGAACCTGCTCCTTGATGGTATTGAGTCCTTGCTGAGAATGTCTTCATTTTTAGTGTCTTCATTTAAGTGAAAAACACATTGCGACTCTTTAGTTAAAGTCTAAATAACAGACTAATGGAGGAAACCAGATAAGCTCTTGCTGTCCTGGGTATTCTGAAGGATACTGGGCTGGAATGACAACAGATTGTATGAAACTTACATATCAGGTGTTTCTCGTGTAACATCGCCAATTTTATCATCATCTTCATAGCAAGAGTTATATTTTATGCACACATCCTTTTCTAAGGCTTTGTTTTCTGGCACTTGTCAGGATAACCGAAATTGGAGGCACCCAATACCCTGGTGAACATAGCGTGGCTTACTTGGTAACTGGCAAGTCCTGCAGCATTTAAGCCACAAACAGTGGTGAATTCAGGGGTTCAAGTGATACGTCCTTCAGGTATAAAGGCTTTCATCAATGTTAAAGCAAACAAGAACCCCAAACTCCTGGCTCTTCCAGAGTTCCATTGCCCCAGTCACTTCATTTCAGCAGCAAGAAGCCCTTCTTCATGCTCCTCTATGTGTGTCCACACATGACTGCAGGGGAGTCTTCTTGGGCCTCTACACCTTCTGAATCAACTTTTGTTGTGGGAAAATGAAGAAAAGGGAACAGACAGACACCACACCTGACCACTCACGGAATAGGTGAGTTCCACGAGCGAGAATACTGGGCAGGTAAAGAAAACAGCACTCCTCATTTGTCCCTCTCTTTGCCTGTCCACTAGTCTATCCAGTTACCGAAAGTTAGCACCAGCCATTTTTAGAAGTCTCATGATGGGCCACGGAATGACATAGCCTGGGTGAGATTCCCAAGGGGCACTGGGCACAGATGTTGCTGTTCAGGGGCAGGCAGATAAGTTGTCACGGAGCACATGGGCTCCTTAATTTATAATACAAGTACATGTTTGTATTTATCTTACAAATGAGCAGAGTGCAAGTCAGAAGTGCTCAGTAGGATGAGGAGATACCGTGAGAAGGCTATAAATTTTCAGAGGAAGGAGCTGTTGTCTGTGGCTGGGAAATCAGGGCTGATTTCTCCGAGGCTGTGTTGGCACAGTGATGAAATGCAGGTGTTGCTTACAACTAAAGAGCAGGTTGCAATCTGGCTGCTCACACCGAGCAGTGTGAGATGAGGAGAGTCACTCACGCTGTCTCTGTTCTTGTCACTATCTGTGGAGTGGGAGAAAGGTGGAGTCTGCCTTGTGGGTCCGTGGCACAGGGAAGGGGTGCCCACAAACCCGCAGCCCTGGCCCGGCATGAAACAGTTCACTGAATGGCAGACACCACGGTTTTGTCAGACTTGTTTTAGGTGGGTGGTTCGGAAACTCTGCTTGGGACAGAAGACTGTTCTAGTGGCTCTCGTGGGTGCGCTGTGATCCTGAGGGCCTCTGAGTGGGAGAATGGGGTCTGCTCTGTTGCTGTGAGGGAGGAGGAGCCTCTGCCTGGCGGGAGGAGCGGCATGTGGGCGGCAGGACCGCCATGTCAGGTCTACTTGAACGCCCAGCGCTGTTTGTTGCCTACTGAGAAATACAGAGACACCTGTAGAAAGTAGATGCAACTGACCTGGAGAAGGCACCGGGCCTGCTTTGGATTAGTGGAAATGAAGCGGGTGGAAACATTGGCTGTTGGATCAGAAGAGGAACTATTTAAGAAGCACGAGGTTTGGATGTTCTTCAGAATGTTCATTCCTAGTAATGGTGTCAGGAAGTCACGTGATGCAGGAACAAAGAACTGGGGGCTCTGTCCCAAGGCCTGCAGGCAGCGGCCCTGGCGTATGAGTATGGAGAGGCCCACAGAGGTACGGGTGCCACTTCCCTCTTGGCAGTTCAGGTGGTGCTCTGTCTTCCTTGCAGAATTTTGGAAGGGCTGGAAGTTAGTGACATAAGGAAATACACACTGCTGGGACAGCTGTTAGGATTGTGGGACGTGCAGGCAGTACTGGAGATGGGGCTGGGCAAACGTGTGGCGGGATCCGAGTAGCACAGAGCAGCTAAGCGGACCTTGGTGGAGATTTGCTGAGCAGAAAGTGTGCGCCAGCTGGGACACCAGCCCTCAGGACGGCATGCTTTTTGTGGGTGAAAATCTCACGAAGCAATAGAAGTACCTTCTTGACCCCACGGCTCTACTCCTAACCGAGCCCAGCTGTGACGTGCCAAGGCTCAGCCTGGTGCTGTTTATTGTTACAGAAATGCCAAGGGGTACTGTCAGTGGAGGGTGAGGGCAGACCTTACATGCCTGTGTGGACTTCCACCCCACAGCACCAGCTGGTGGATGAACAACTCAGGTTAGTTTACTGTGGTGATTTAGGGTCAATCAACATCCTTATCTCTTACTAGCCTTTTTTTTTTTTTTTTTTTTAAGACAGGGTCTCGCTTTGTGGTTCAGGCTGGCCCTGAGCTCAGCCTCACCTCAAACTCAGATCACAGCAATCCTCCTGCCTCTGCCTCCCGAGTGCTGGGATTATAGGCGTGAGCCACCACGCCCGGCACTGTGGTATGTGGTACCGGTTGCTGCTGGGGTGAGTCTCCATGCCCAGTATTGTTGTGTGGTTCCGGGAATTGAACCCGGGCCCTTGCGCTTGCAAGACAGGCGCCAGAACCACTGAGCTAACTCCCCGGCCTTCTTTTACTGGTCTTATATAAATTGGGATTTTTAGTTATGTTTAGAATTAATTTTTAATGTTATAGACAAATTTGGTTTATAAGTTAAAAACAGCATTTTATATCACTATGTATTTTTAACATTATAATAAAAACAAATATCATGGTGGTTTAAATGATATTTGGGGATTTCTATGATTTTATTTTTTCATTTAAGAGGAATTGTACTGAGCCAGGCCTGGTGGCATAGGCACTCAGGAGGCTGAGGTAGGAGGACTGCCACAAGTTCAAGGCTTGCCTTGGCTACAAAGTGTTTTCAGGGCCAGCTTGCATTACAGAGCAAGACCCTGTCTCAAAAAAACTAACTAAATAAATAAACAAAAGAAGAATCACACTGAATTTGAGAAACAATGTTATTAAATGAAAAAACTTGCACTTTAAGTAAGCACTTAAAAAATTATTCAACACCATTAGTCAGCGAGGAAACGCAAATTAAAGCCATGAGATATCTCTACATGTCTGTTCAACTGATGATAGTCCTGTGAAGCTGGTGGAAGGTGGAAGGCCACAGCCGCTTTGGGAAACAGACTTGCATTAGTTACCGTGTGACCATTTCACTCCTGGTACTCACTTCTGCCAGAGAAACAGACAGTGAAGGCCACACAAAAGGCTTCCACAGGTGCTCATGGCACATCGGCTTTGCCACAGCGGCAGACTGGAGACAATCAGAGTCTCCACCAGGTGAAAGAACAAGCCAATGTTGGGGCATCTGTGCAATGGAGTACTACTCAGGGGTGAAAAGGAATGAGCCACTGATAAACGCGACAACACGACTGACCTCAGGACCAAAGGCCTCCATGTGCATAGTGCATGACTTCATTTACATTCAAGTCTGGGGGCTCCCGGTGAGGTCATGTGGCGGGAGTATGGGTGGTTGCTGGAGGTGGGGTGAGGACAGGGAGGAGAGAGGCAGAGGGGAGTAGAGACTTTTGGAAGTAGGACAATCATCTTGACTCTGGTGATGATTTCTCTTCTGTGTTCATATTCCAAACTCTTCAAATCACACCCTTCAATATAGGCTTCTGATTGGATATCGACTATAATTCAATAAAGCCGCTAAAAATGACAAACGTGCATGTCACCAGCCTTTCCACCGGGCAGACTTGGTTTGAGTTACAGCTCTGGGTCCCACTGCTGATGTTAGCGTGGACAGTCACCATTCTGAGTGCCATGTGGGAAAGGCTGCCGTCGTGCACACATCAGCCGGCAAAGTACCAGCAAACAGAGAACACCCAGTGAGTGTGGCTTTGCAGAGGGATTTCACCTGGCTGAAAGGGACCCAGGCCATCCTCTGGCCACATCTCTTCATTTTTGGGAATCACACTGTAGCACACACTGTGCAGCCAGGATCCACAGGGATTTCAGTGAAAAATCTGCTGCCCTTCCCCTGAGAGCCTTGCAAGCTCCGCAGCTGGCAAGGGAGCCCAGTGCCCAGGTTGCCCTCTGCAGCAGTGTCTGGGTATTCTGGCTCCCAGGGACTCAGGTTCCGAAGTCACTGAGAACAGGGCTCTCCTGCTGTGCCCTCTGTGTGATCTGTGGAGCAGGGGTGTCACACACAGGCGGCTCCCCGACCTCACTTCTCAGCTCAGCTCCATGGACGCTGCTCTGGCAAGACGGGTGACCTGTGTCCAAATCAAGGACTGAACCACCAGGCAGGGGCCCGTCAAGCAGGACGGTTCTGAGCTGCCGAGTGTGATGTAGTGTGTGCTTTGATTTTAAATCTGATGGGGAGGAATGAAGGGAGCCTGGGGGCCGTATTCCAGAGAGTGTACCTGCTTCCCAGAACAGGGAGCCCTGCTTGAGCCCCTAGTAAAATGAGAGTTAGTGACTGGGGACAAACTGGCTCAAAATTAACTGTGCATACTTCCCAGATAGCTCCCTTTGTATAGTTCATTTTTAAAAACTGTCCAAACATAGCAGTTAACACATAAAAATTTTTCAGAAACTTGATTTTTGGACACAAACTTTAGTTTGATGATACATATTACTATTTGTCAAATGTATATATGAAGCTCTATACAAGAACTTTTGCTGTACTATTTTAAACATAATCCTTATACACAGCCTATGAAATAATTACTGTAGCAAATTCATTTTTAAAAAAAGGACAGTGTTGTATAGGGAGCCACATCACTTGCTGAAAGTCACCTCCAGCTGGAAGTAGGCAACAAGGATTTGAACCTGTGTCTGTATAAGCAGATCTCCTATGTGATAAGACTAGAAACTCAGAGGAGGCCCCATGCCATTCTGGTGCTGGCCTGCCCAGGCTTGAGTACTAATGCTAATTGAAAATGAGTAGATGAATCGCTGTGCTGTGTGGAGCACTCCAAGAGCGAGGGACAGAGTTTGGAGTGCTCAGGGGGGCAGAGAGGGGCAGTGCGAGCTCGGGGCAGTGTGGCAGCACAGCACCAGTGTTGAGGGTTGGAGTGGGGAAGGGGAACAGTGTAGACAGGAAGATGGAGTTGCAGAGGAGTTGGGGATACTGACCACAAACATACCAGCACTATGTCATTACCTAAATTAAGTGAAAGATTGTATCATGCTGTTGATGTGAACCAACAGCCAGCAGCACTCAGCAAATAGTAACCTACTCTAGAAACCAGGAAGAGACTGTTGTTACTGCTTTCCATCATCAAGAGTCTACAGGAATCAGGCACCTCATTAGTTGCTGCATTTTCTTTCTTTAGTTCCTTCACACCAGACCCACCCCCTGTACTATGCTATCCCTTCTAGCTCCACTACGATGGTTCAGACTATCCCCCAAAAGGTAGCTCATAGCCTTCAAAGTAGTCTCAGAATCACATTAGCTTCCCAACACTGACCACAAGGCCTGCTGAGGCCGTGGTCCCCAGTGCAGCAGGGTTTGGAAGTAAGGCTTCAGAAAGGTGGTTGCGTTCTGAGGACTCTAACCTCGTTAGTGAGTCATAATAGATTCACAATATTGGGAGGTCATAGAAAAGTAAGAAGTGGGTGATGAGAGTGTGACCTTCAGGACTATCTTACTGTTTTGTTTCTGGGACAAAATACCTGATAATCACAAGTTAAAGGAAAGATTTTAGGTCACAGTTTGTAGGTTTTAGTCCATATTTGGCTGGCTCCAAGGCAGGGAGTTGTAGCAGAGGAGAAACAGTCCAAGGCAGGGTAGGCAGTAAGCAGCAGCAATGAGTTTACCTTTCTCTGTCATCCCACCCAGGCTATAAGCCTGTTGTTGGTGCTATCCATACCCAAGGTGGACCTTCCAATTCCTCATACCCGGGACTATGACAAACTAATCAGTGGATCTGGTGGACTCATTTAGTTATCAAACCCTTAATCTCAGCATCACACACCCTAGATTCAGCGAGTTCTGAAAAGCTCCACCTAAGAATGCATGAGGCTGTAGGGGGACAGCTAGACACAAGCCATAATGGGGACTTGTCCCTGGCCCCCTTCATTGTCTCTCTCTCTCTGCCTCCCTCTCCCCCTCCCTCTTCTAGGCTACCATAAAGTGAGTCCCTGTCCTCTGTCACGTCCCTTTGCCCCAAGGCTGTTTCCCCACAGATCGAAAAGCAATGGCGCCAGCCAGCCATGGACTTAAATCTTGCAACAAGGCATTTTCAAGATAGGTCTTTTCTGCATTAAGTTGATTTTCTCAGGCATTATGACTCGGTGTTGGGAAGCTAATGTGATTCTGAGACTCTACTTTGAAGACTATGAGCTATCTTTTGGCAATTGTTCCTGTATATTTTTTCTTTATTTGGATTGATTTTAATTAAAAAAGAAATACATATTTTTGAGAAAAAATGGATATAAACAAAGATAGGGCAGACATGTCTCTAATACCTTGTTGTTTAATATATGTATAATTGGCAACACATTATCATTATAGATAACACTGATGTGACCACTCTTATATTGAGATCGTTGTACCTCTCCTTTATTATTTCATCAGAACGTAGTTTTAAATCAGAAGCAGCAAAGTCACATGTCAGCAGTACTGAGTGTGGCCTCCAGCACAATTGGAGGTTTAGGGGTTAAGCCTAAGCAGAAACTTAGCTCTGCCTCTGGGGAGAATGGCCAGGTACATGGAGACAACATGCCTTTCTTGATTTACATCTGGCTTCCACTGAGGCTAAGTCTCCTCAGGGGAGTCTTCGAGGCAGCATTTAACAGTGGCGTTTGAGAAACTTCCCTAATAAAAATGCCTGAGGATATTTTCAGCAGCATTTTTCCTCCCTGGCTTTGCAGTGTACCCATCTGTAGGTCCAAGATCTGAAGTGCTGGTGAGAATCATGCTCTCTGCGTTGAGTGTAGGTTTCTGCACTCTTGGAGAGAGCAGGTACTACTTTGGGTCCTGCTTATACACCCAGACTGTGGGAAACAGTGTCATTTTATCATCAACGAAAACAAACTAGTTCAGATCAGTCACCTCAGGGACGAGAGAGAACAAGTGGTATGGACAGAGGCAGACCTAAGCCCCAGCTGTCCTGGGTTTAGCCAAGGACTTTGTCCAGCAAACAAGGGGAGTCATGCAACCATGCAGCACAAAGCACGTGGACAGCTTACATGTTTATCAAGTGATTGTTATAAATTACTTTTATAGAAAATCTAAAACTATACTACAGTCTAGCAACCTATTTTCTTTAATGCAAAAGTAGATAATCAAACGGGCAACAATTATATGGAAGATGCCCAGCATCAATAATTCCTATGGAAATGCCAGTTAAAAACAATGAAATACCACAATAGTGCTGCCAGATGCCTAAAAGCAAGTTGTGTGTATTATATCTGTGAATGTATGTTTTCTCAATGATATAGTAATTCAAGACTAATACCTACTTCAAAAGAATGTTTTCATTTGTGCCCTGAAAGGCATGTACAAGGATGCTTATGGAAGCACCATTTTTAATGGCCATAAAATTGATCTTAAGCAAAGTTTATAACCATAGCATGGATAACTAAATTAAATTTAGTTATATATTTACACAGTAGGAACTACAGAGCATTACAAAGGAACAAAACAGCATCACTCATGGCAAGATAGATGAATCTCTGTGTGCAGTTTTGGGGAAGGCACGCAGACACAGAGTGAATGCTGTGATTCCATTGCCCAGTGGTAAACACAGGCCAGAAGACGGTGTGTCCGACAGCAGCATGCTGGCCCCCGTCATGAGGGAAGGCCGGGGAGAGGCTCAGTGCAGGCTTCTGTCGTTCCACTGCTTGCTTTATTGCACAGGTGTGAACAATTTGGAAAGGAAATTTGTGCAGCCATGTACATATAGTTTGAAGCATGCTTTGTGTGTATGTGTGTTGTATTTCAATAATGTAGCACACTCCTATTTTTAAAAATGGTCATTAAAGGAAATATTTGCTAAATTCATAAGCTATCTCATTTTATCAAGTGAGAAAAGGACTGGGATTGATTCAAGAACCACATGTTTTGTACTTGTATCTTACTTTACTCAGTAAATGTGGGATGAAAATTTGTAGGTAAATTGAATCTAGTTCTTTAAGGAGGTCCTGTCATGAGTTATTGTGAGAAGGTCGTTGCTCTCTAATTAATCTTATCTATGTGTGTTATGGCTCATGTCTAGATGTCCCCCAAAGCCTCATCTGGTCATAGGTGGGACTTTTAAGAGGTGGTTGGATACAGAATGTGTGATGCTGGGGTCAAAGGTGTGTGATTATTAAATTAGTGCACTGACAGATCTGGCATAGTTCCGGGTGTGGGTGATGGGAAGGCTACCCTGGGAGTAAATGTTACTCATGCTAAGGGTGTGTAGCCGAGATAGAATATAAAGCACAGGAAAAGGGCTGCTGTCATTGCTTGTTGCTTGCTGTTTCGCTGCGTTGTTGCCTTCTCTCCGGCATGAACTGTTTCTCCTCTGCAAGGCTTCTCTGCTGTTCTGCCCTGCCTTAGAGCCAGGTGACTATGAACTAAAATCTCTACAGACTATGAGCTTAATAACCTTGAGTGTTCAGAATTTTGTCTCAGCAATGAGAAAAGTAACTAAGACAATGAGTTAAGACTTTTGTTCATTAAAGTGCATCTGAACCAATTCCCCTGAGTCATTTGCTCTTGTCCTATATTTATTTGTTTCTTTACATTAAGTTCAAATAGCTTGTATACCTTGTATATCCACCACTGCGTCACCTCGGCTTCAAGAACAGAAGACAACAAACCAGGTTGCTGAAAACACCAGAATTAGGTTCTGTGATCCAGAAGCCAGTCGTCTCAAATCAAGATGTAGGTAAGGCTATATTTCCTATAAAGCTGTAGAGGACAACCCTGGCCTTCTGGCCCTCCGGCCTTCCTCCTGGCCTTACACTTAACTGTTTATTCTCCTTCTGTGTCTCTTGCTGTCCTCTCTTGTTAAAAGAAGAGCCACCCAAAAGCAATGATAATTCTCACCACAAGGTCTTAACTGATGTTGAACATGAGGAATCTCCCTGCATTGTGAAGGACTGTGTGGACAAGAGGGGAGGTCCTGATTCAAACCACAACGGTCATGACCTGGCTGAGCCCACGACAGATGGCCTTGGGTGCTTCCTGTCTATGTGGGCTGGGAGCTCCCTAGTGTTTGTACCACGTGAACACTCATTTTTTCCCTCCAGTCATTCCAAAGACAGTTTAGCCTCTACTCTAGTCTAGAGATTTCTGTGGAAATGGGAGATAAAGACTAACAACTAGTGCTCAGATGAAACTGTATGTGCCAGGATTTTATCATTTAACTCTCTTGATAATCCTATCATTCTACAGATGCTGCAACTGTAAAGGGCCAAAGGCTTTAAATAACTTTCTCAATGTCACCTAACTAGTGAGAAATTTACCTCAGGTCTGCCTGCTCCAAAAGTAGACGCCACACAGCACTTTGTGTTAATTGCTTGCCCACAACAAACCTGGTCTTGAATTGGGATAAAGGAACTAGACCACGGGCCCTGCTCTGAGAAGCTCATGACCTGTGCCCTGACTGACGGGTGTGTTAATGGTGTCCCATTTCATTCATTCAGTGAACCTGTAAGGAAAGCTTCACGTGAGCTGGGTAACGTTGTAGGTACTTCTGAGATGATAACAGGTATGATATGTAGGCTCCCTGCTCTCCTGCAGCTTACAGTTCTCTGTGGAAAACACTGTAAATATTTAAGGAGTAAATGTCTAGGTTGAGATAACGTTCTGAAGAAAATGAACTGGGAATCTCATAGCAGTTTGGTACTACACTTTGAACAGAAGGAATAATTTGGCAATGACCTGATGGAGCAGAAGCATACTCAAGGGGATGGGGCCCCTGGTGAATTTTTAAGCATTGGCACAGCCACCTACCATTTGGGTGACCCTGCGTAAGTTTTGTGAAGCCTTATTTGTAAAATGGTGATAATTATGTTCCTTGTTAGTTACTTTTCTCTCATTGCTGAGACAAAATACCCAACACCCAAAGTTAAAGGAGGAAAGGTTTATTTCAGCTTAGTTTGCAGAGTTTTCAGCCCATAATCAACTAACTCCAAGCTGAGTAGCACATAGCAGAGGAGTGTCACAGAGAAGAAACAGTTCATGGGGCCCATTTGGCAATTGCGATAAGAGAACCTTAATGGCATCTTTCTGCCCCTTTTATTTTACCCAGATTACCAGGCCTGAAGCAGTGCCAACCAACCAGTGTATTGGTTTAGTAATCACATGCACTGAATCAGCATCACACACTCTCGATGCAGCCAACTATGGCTGCACGAAGCTTTGGGTGGGTGACACACCCAGATCCACACATAAAACACCTCACTTTGGTGAATTGGCTTATGACTTAAATCAGTTAGTAGAGTCAAAGGCATTTGAATGTGCCTTGTGCACAGTTGGGTTGGAGCAGTTCGGGAACCCAAGTAGCTTTATTATGCAGACAGGAAGCCGTAAGCTGGCCTGCCTCCACACACGGTGGGCATGGCCAGGCCCAGACCGGCGGTGAGGGTGGGTGTGAGGGAGAAGCACAGGGTGCTGCCTCTTCCAGAATCCTGCTGCTGCTCCTGACCACATGGAGCCTCTGTGCCGAGCTCTTTCCCCCTCCGTCCACTGCTGCTGATTTTTACGCCTTCCAGCTGCTCACTGCCCACATAGCCTCCCTGCCCACTGGCTGGGACTTTGCGTCTTGACAGCAGCTGCTACTCCCTGGATGCACCACACAACTGCAGAGCCAATTTGTCTTTCTCTCCGTGCAGTGATATGATAGATTCTGCTCCCGGTGAGCTCTACAGGGAAGATTTAAGTCTGTTTTCCCTGCTGTGAGTCTGGAATAAAGTCTTCACAGATTGCTCCTGCAGCGTCAGTGAATCACTCTAACTTACCTGTGTGTGCCTCTTCCCTCTGCATGGAGGACACAACCTGATTTAGTAAATGTCACTCTTGCCTTGCATTCATCACCAACACCCAACACGTGCCAGGTGGAGGAACTCAGTTGCAGATGTTCCTGTCAGCCTGTTTTATTAGCAGGAGGCTGCTGCTTTTTTTTTTTTTTTTTTTTTTTTTAAACCTTAGCTTTCCATTAGGAGATGATCGTTCTTTAAGAGACAGAATTACCACATGCTGTGGTCACGCGGTAGCTTGCCCGTCAGTGGCTGCTGGGGACCACTTCTGAAGTATCATCTCAGGAAAAAGTCTGATTGGATTCTGATGGCTCTTGACAAGACTTAGAATGTTTTTGCTGAAAAGGTGCTATCTCAAGGTTGCACAGATAACATGTACACAGAGGTTAAAAATACTGACTTAGGAATGATGTGGTTCAAAAACTGATCAACAGAGGTCACATGCTTCTCAGCAAAACATGGAACTTTCTCCAAAGTAGACTACCTACTAGCTAATAAAGCAAGCCTAAGTAAGTGGAAAATAACTGAAATTATGACATGTACATTATGTAGTAGCACAATGAAACTAGAAATCAATGACAAAAGAAAACAAATTATGGAAATGCATAGACACTAAACAGTATACTCTTAAACTGGTTTACAAAAAATAACCAAGGAAAAAGTAAGACAGTTTCTAGAAGTAAATGGTAATGGCAGTACAACATACCAGAGCTTAGGGACACAATGAAAGCCCTCCGCAGGACACCTATTGCTGTGAACACCCACATCACACAAACAGAAAAGCCCACATAAATTACCTAACTATGCACTTGAGAGTTCTAGAAAAGTAAGTCCTAGTAATCCAAACCCAAAGCTAGTATAAAATTATAAAATAAAATCAAAGAAATTGAGATAAACAATACAAAGAATCAATGAATTGAAGAATTGGTTCTTCAGAAGAATAAAGAAAGTAAACAGCTAATCTAACAACAACCAAAAAAGGGAGATAAAAGACCCAAACCTATCTGATAAAAGCCATTTATGACAATTTACAGCCAATATCAATACTACAGAGGAAAAAAGTTTTCCCTCTAAAATCAGGAATAAGACAAGAATGTTCACTATTACTACTCTTGTTGTTCAACATAATACTTGAAACATTAACAAGAGTAATTAGGGAAAAAATAAAAGGGGCAAAAATAGGAAAAGAAGCCAAATTATCATCATTCTCAGACAATACAATCCTCTTTCTAGAAAACCTCAAAATCCACTGGAAGACTTCTGGTGAGGTAGAGTCAAAGAAATAAAGCTAGGTAGAAAGAAGACAATGAAATTGAGATTTTTAAAAATTATAATTTAAAGAAAAGGCTTGTCTACTTTTCTTCCCTTCTCCCAAAGCAGCAAACCTTGGCATCTCCCTTTCAGCTGCACGTGAGTCTTCTCATTCCTTTTATTTGCAAACGGTCCTCTTTCCCCATGAAGAGCCCTCCTTCAGGCATTCCCCATAGGAACAGAGCATTACCTCGTTAGAAGTGGGCTGTCCTCTCCCGCCTAAGAGTGAGGCCGAGACTAAAGACAAGGGTGAGACTACAGATTATCGAACTGCACAGATTTCTACCTCCCAAAATGCCTAAGTGGTGCCTACTGCCCATCTGTATTGTGGCACATTTTGGGGGTACCCACACTCTGCCCTGGAATGCTCCTATATCTCCCTCTAGAAAGTCCTTTTCATACCTCTTTTCTTCTTCTCCTTATTCTTCTTCCTCTTCCTCCTCTTTGCCTCCTCCTTCTCCTTTTTGAGACAGGGTCTCTTTGTAGTTTAGGCTGGCCCTGAGCTTACTTTGTAGCCCATGCAAGCCTTGAATTCAGAGCAATTCTCCTGCCTCTGCCTCCCAAGTGCTGGGATTATACCCATGAGCCACAACGCCTGGCACCATGGTGTGTGGTACTGATTGCTGATGGGTGTGAGTGGGCGTGAGTCACCATGTCCGGCACTGTGGTATGGTTCCTGGGGACTGAACCCAAGCCCTTGTGCTTACAAGGCAGGCACAGGAACCACTAAGCTAAGTTCCCAGCCCGGCGCTGGCATTTTTAAAGTTCTTTGTATACTCTAAATAATACACCTAAATTATTTCCTGTACTGCAGGTTGCTTTATACTCTTTTGGTGGTTTCTCTTGCTGTGCAGAAGCTTTTATCCTCTTTAATGACCACCCTAAATGTCAGGGAATCTGTATACTTATTTTAAAGAGATAAGGGACAGGGTTGTAGCTTGGCAGTATGGTACCTGACTGGCAAGTAAAAGGTCCTAGGTTCAATTTGTGGCACTGGACAAAAGGGGTGAGTTATGTTGTTTATTTCAGCCTCAGAGAGCCTCAGACCCAGCCTGGTTACACTAGAATTAATAACCAAATTCAGTAATGTAGCAGGATAACAAAATTAACACACAAAAATGAATAATAGCATTTCCATATACCAGTAATAAGCCCACTGCAAAAGAAATTAGGAAAAAAATCATTCAAAATAGTACCAAGAAAAATTAAGTATATAGGGATTAACCTAAGTAAGAAAATAAAAACTAAAGTAACTTAACTGAGGAACTCATACCCCTCTATAATGAAAAGTATAGGATTATGGAAAAGGAAATCAAGAGGACCTCAGAAAATGGAAAGACATCCTCTGTTCTTGGAAAGGCAGAACTAATACAGTTAAAATGGCCATATATGCAAAATTGATACACAGATTTAATGCATTACTAATCAAAAAAACTAACAGCCTTCTTTACAAAACTAAGGGAATAATCTTAAAATTCATATGGAACCTAGAAGAGACCCTGAATAGCAAACACAATGCTGGGTAACAAGAGCAAAGCTGAAAGCATCACAACCCTGAACCTGAAGTTGTATTGCAGAGCTCCAGAGATGACCAGCCTGGTGGCGGCACAGACACAGGCATGCAGAGCCAGAGATGGAAAACAGCGACACTGTCTGACGTTTGCCAAAGGAGCCAAAAGCATACGCTGGGCGAAAGACGGCCTCTCTGATGTTTGGTGATGGGAAAACTAGCTGTGCATGTACAGAAGACTGAGTGTAGATCCATTGTTGACGCTGTGCTAACTAAAATCAAGATGGAGCAAAGGCCTTCATGTTAAAATAGACACACTGCTTTAAGATAAAATAGATGAAACTCTTTACATTGTAGATATAGGTAAGAACTTTCTAAACAGAACCCCAGTTACAAGAAAATAGTTCAGAGAGTCAACCATTGAGATCATATCAAATTAAGAAGATTGTGCACAGCAAAAAAAACAATAGAATGAAAAGCCAAGCTACAGAGTGGGAAAGAATTTTGTCATCTGTTCCTCCAATAGAAGAGAGTTGGAGGGACAATTTTAGGAGGCCTCATTTCACTCTATCTGGGTAGACTGCACTGGAAAAACTTAGAGATTCTGGAGAAGGGATGGCAAACTTTCAGAGCTTTCAGTGATACAAATGGCCTGGGGCAGCACACATGCTTTAGGTTCACCAGTGCTCCGATCTTTCCAAACTTTTGATGTTACCAAGATATAATTGAAAGAGTGATTAAGCCAAGCAGGGGATAAGTCCCTTATGAAAGGGGCTGCGTGCATGATGATCCTGATCTTTCTGTTTTCCGCTGTGTGACTGTGTGAGGTGCAGCAAGCCTGCCCTCACCATGACCTTAGATGCCTCAGCCTGTGGGATGGTACAGAAATGAATTTCAGTCTCCATAAATTGCGTGCATACGGCCTTTGTGTTGTACCAGAGCGATACAGACTAACACGGAGTATCCTAGGCCACACATTGTGATGCTGACGAAGCCAGGCCTGGGTAGGTGGCAGAGTGTGATGTCAGATTCGTTGTTCTGCACAAACTAGCTGTTGAAGTTTGGCAAATCCTTTAGCCTCTGAACATCATTTAGCCTGCTTAGATTTTCTTTCCTCTCACTTTTAGATGGTTATTGTGAAGATTAATCTCACTGTCCTACTTGTATTACTGTAGTGTCTGTTGAGTGTACTGTGTAGCACAGGTATTGTGATGAATTTTTTTCAAATATAAACCTAATTATCCCAACCAACCTATAACTCCAAGGCTTTCATTCCTAACCTTCTGTGTGGGCAAATGAAGGCACATCTTTGAAGATAATTTTGGTTCCTTGTGCTGTGAAATCCAGAGTTTTTTGTCTGACCCAGCCATACTTTCTTCTTCCTGTTTTGTCTGAGCTGAGCTTTCCCCCACGCAGCTGCTACTCTTGGACAGTCCCTGAGCCTTTGCACATCTGCCCACCCCACCCCACTGGAACACTGTTCATCTGTCTACTTGTTTAACTGACAACTTCTGTGTTCATGCTCAGAACGGGTGAGCTTGCTGTTGTCTGTCTCTGAGACCTCAGCATAGGGATCCTCGCACCAGCCCTTTGCCTTCCCAGGGTACCCAGCACGTGACCCTGCCACAGCACACAGCGCACCCTGCAAAAGTTATCTCTGAGAATCAGCAATTATTTTGGTTCAAAACCCTGGGCAGGAAACTATGGTTGCCTGTACCAAACACTGCCTGCCAAATGCTCAATTTATGATAAAAGAAATGTTTGCAGTGATGTTTGCTCCCTTGACCACCTCTGTAACCTTTCTGGACCTCACCTGCAGGTATTTTGGCCCCATAATGAGGGTAGCACTATGCTTTGTGCTGGGACAGGAAGCCCATATACACAGAAGTCTGGTTTACTTTAAAGAACTTAGGCAAGCATTCTGGCCTGTGCTGCAGCCAAGGGGCCCTTGCTGTTACACTTGTGTGTATTGTAAGAACATACCTGGCTTATAAGTTGTATATCAATAAATTTACCTTGAGAATGCATTTAATACTGAGGAAAATGTATCATCTTGACAGTCATTATTGTGCTTTATATAATAAGGAATTTATGAAAAAATCTAAATGTCTTACAGAGGAGTTGGTCAAATAAATGATGGCAGATCTATATAAAAGATCAAATTATCTATTAAAAATAATTTTATAAGTAAACATTTTTTGTGGGTACATGGGATTGAACCCATAGCCTTCACACTGTGCTATATCCCTGGCTGCTTTTTCAAATGCTATTTTATTTTCAAACAGGATCTGACTAAGTTGTTACATTGTTCAGGCTACACTTGAACTTGGAATCCTCCTGCCTCAGTCTCCTAGAATGCTAGAATTATAGGCCTCCACCATCACATCTGATATGGGGAAAAATCTGTTCCTGTTGACAGTAAAAAAGACTACAAAATGTTATATACAGTATTCTTTATAAAAATTGATGTGTATGATTTAATACAATTTGTTTTTAATTTTCATTACGTGGATAATATAAATGTGTCTCTACGTGTGTGTGTATGTATGATATACTTGGGAAAAGATCTGAAAAGTCATATACAAAGGTGCTAATATGAATTCTTTCTAGTTGGTGAAATAACAGGCATGAAGTAAAATATGTTTATATTCACCATAGTGCTCAGCAGTTTACTTTCTAAATACTAATGTTTCCATTAATGTAAGACAAAAAATTTCCCCAATATAACATATTGAGATGATGTGAGCCGTAACCGATCAGCCCCTTCTTTGTTACATGTGACAAACTATTCAGAAAGTGATATCTTTGGAAGCATTCACAATTGGATCACTGGGGTGACTAATTATTTCAATGCAGGCAGAAGGAGAGGGTGAATTTTAATTGCTTCTTTAAGTGGATTTATATAGAAATCTCTAACCCACTGACTATGGCTTCAATTGGGCTTTCACAGAAGTTCCCAAACACATAAGCCGATAATCATAAAATTCTAAGCTTCAGAGATGGTGCCATAGCAAGACCTGTCCAACAGAGCACATGAGAAGCTACCCATTGCAAAGCGGTTGCCATCTGTAAGGCTAATGTAACTGCACAGACCAGATCTCACTAAATTCCTTTCCTCACAATCTGCTGCTACATTAGGAAGGATGTTATATTCTTCTCTTTTGGTTTTTTGGAATAAATTATGTTCTCTTTATCAAGTCATGTGCTACTTAAGGAGAAACTGTAGCTTTCCCTTTTTTTCCCCCAGAAAAACCGTTTCCAGCAAGGGATTCGGGACAAAAGAGTAATGACCGAGGATGCTTGACCGACTCCTAGCATTTGAAAATGTCACACCCTTCCAGCTGAAACAGCAGTCTGCTTTGCTCTGGTGATCTCTGTTACGCTCGTCTGCTGCACGTGCCCACCGGCTGACACACAGCCCTCGGCATGGAGCCCTGGCTGGCGGAGTCCGGAGTTCCCAAGCCAGGACTGCAAGCCACTGTCTGAGGACAGAGCTGGACACCGCTGCTGTGCTCATATGCTTGAGGGGACAGACACCTCTGCTTTGTGCAGAGAATTTTCTTCATTAGTTTGTCCTTGTCTTGCTTGAACACCAAATCAGAAATCATTGCTTGAGATTTTCGATTCCAACTGTTTGAGACAGTGGTTTCCAATAGGTTGCATCAGAATTCCTTGGGAAACTAAAAAATACACATGGTCTGATTCCCTCCTTCCATCTTCTTATCTGTGATTCTGATTTAGTAGGTGTGGGAATTGCGAGGGGGATGTAACGAGAACTTCTCCATTAAGTTCTAGTCTTCTATGAGTCAGCAGGACAAAGAAAAATAATTAACAATTAGGCAGAAATGAGGCTTACAGAAGCTGACTTTGGGCCTGATCCGTGCTACTCTGGGCAGCAACACCCCCCAGGAACCCCAGCCTACCGCACCGTTTATTTCCCCGAGATCCAAGCTGGCTACAGCTCTCATTCTATACGTTGAAAAAGACCCAGAAGGCCAGAAATAGTCCTAGGGAAGTTATATAAATGAGGATCCCTCAGGGCAGGGCAGATGTCAGCAGCAGTCCTTGAGAAGTTACACAGATCCGGTGCAGTTCTGTCCTGAAGCTCCACAACATGTAGGATCACTGAGCCCCTGTTGTTACCAGAGGTGAAGACAAGAGTCACGTCCGCAGTCCGTCTGCAGGCAGGAAGGCGCGATCAGTTTTGACCTTGCAATTCCCAAACGGGATGGTTCCCAACTAGGAAGGCTACAGGAAGGCCTGAAAATCTACATTTTTACCAAACACTCAGTAAATATTACACACAGTTAAACTTTTGAACTGCTAATGCAGTTCATTAGCTAACCTGAAAATAATTTTAGTTTTTCCTTGTAAATCAATTAAAAATGGAGGATTTCTGCTTTATTTTAAACCAAAGGAGATTCCCAAAACTACTCCTTGCAGGAATCTTGCTGGAATGTCTGAGTCTCCGTGTTGCTCCCTCCCCTTCTCCTCAGAGCAGCAGCAGCCAAGTGGGAGATAAGTGTATAATCCAAAGTGGATCAGTTGGTGCGAGACTGTATTAGAACTTTCAGGCGCAGAGACTTCTCTCTCTGGCAAGGTGGTAAGCCAGCAGGCCCGTGTTTTCAGTGTTACGACTATGTGTGTGAGTATGGAGCCAGACCAGAGGGGAAGCAAAAGGAGAATAAAACAGACACAGGCGATAGAATTCCCTTGCCTAGATTCAACCGTGAATGAAATAGACATATATCAGTTAGCTGATTTTCTCAAATTCCTCATTAGACTTTCATCACTTGTGGCAGAGTTCTAGTCAGTTGGGCCATATTTCTCCTTCTGAGACTCAGGTTCATTTTTGCTAACATATTAGCTTTTTTTTTTTTTTGAGACAGGGTCTGGCTTTGTAGTTCAGGTTGGTCCTGAATGCAGCCATGAACTCACAACAATCCTCCTACCTCTGCTTCCTGAGTGCTGGGATTACAGGCATGAGCCACCACGCCCAGCATCATGGTAGCATTGTGGTATGTGGTTATCAAGTTGTGCTTACAGGCATGCGTCACCAAGCCCAGCATCATTGTATGTGCTTAGCGGGGATCAAACTCAGGACCTTGAGCTTGCTGGGCAGATGCCAGAACCACTGAATTAAATCTCCGACCCTAAAGTATTAGCTTTTTAAAAGGCTTTATTTTACTTCTTGCTTTAAAAAACCCATATATGCTTATTATATAATTATAATATTATGGAAAATAATTACTAGGTTATATCGACATTTATCAGTTATGTGATTGTTTTATAAACTGTGCCCAAATCCAGTGGCTTGGAGCAGTGAGTTTTTATTACTTCTCATGCATTTAAATGTTAGTTGGGTGGTTCTGTGGTTATAGTTGGGGCTCAGCAGACTCCACTTGAGGTGCTTTATTTGCTTGTGCTTAGCTGGTGTGTGAGCTCAGAGCTCGCTACACCTTTCATTCTATACACTGAAAAAGACCCAGGAGGCCAGCAATAGTCCTAGAGAAGTTATATAAATGAGGATCCCTCAGGGCAGGGCAGATGTCAGCAGCAGTCCTTGAGAAGTTACACAGATCCGGTGCAGTTCTGTCCTGAAGCTCCACAACATGTGGGATATTGGTTTGGGATGCCTCATTTGCAAATCTGTGCGCTGACTGCCAGGTCCCATAAGGGCTATCCAAATGGTGTCTCTTATCATCCAGCAAATTAACTCAAGACTTGTCCTCATGATGTTGAGCAGGACCGAGGGGAGGAAGCTGCAGCCTTCTAAAATCTCAATTTGTGACTGGTGTGCCTGCACTACTGTGGCTTCTGTTAGCCAAGATAGGTCAGGAGGCCAGTACAGGTCCAAGGAGAAGAGAAGTGAGTCCCATGCCTTGGGGGATAATTGGAAAGTCATTGCCAGCAGCAGAGTTATAAGGAGGAGAGATAACCCTGGCTCTTTTGTAATTACTGTAGGAAAATCTCCCAAAATTATTTCTGGCTATATTATTATATATTCTATTTTTTCAGGTAAAATGTCATCTCATTTGCTAGAAAGTAAGGAAATGTATTTATTTTTGTTTTTGTGGTTTTGTTTAGATAAAATTAATATACGTAGTATCTTGTTCCCAACTTGGCAATGTATCTTGGGCATATTTCCAAGTCTATGCAAGTCCAGCTCTTTTTTTTTTTTTTTTTGAGACAGGGTCTCGCTTTTGTAGTTCAGGCTGGCCCTGAGCTCAGCCTTGAACTCACAGCAATCTTCCTGCCTCTACCTCCCAGTGCTGGGATTACAGGCGTGAGCCACTATGCCTGGCACTGTGGTATGTGGTACTGGTTGCTGGTGGGTGTGAGTTTGTATGTGGTTGTATGTGGTTACCGGGGATGCACCCAGGCCCTTGCACTTGCAAGGCAGACGCCAGAACCACTGAGCTAAATCTCTGGCCCCCATGTCCAGCTCTTCTAAAGAGATTAAGTATAGATTGGATTCATTGTTCCCAATCTACTTGTGCATTATGAATCAAATTTCTAAAATCCTAAAGTTCACGTCCTCAACATGGCAGCTCAGTACCCAGAGAGTCTATCATCCTGACTAAGCATGTATATCAATTTCAAATGCTGAATGATTTCACCCTTGCTGCTTAGAAGATTGTCACTATTATTAATTATAATGATAATTAAAATCTCAGAAATTGACTCCAATTACCTCATGGAAGTATAACGCCTATTGTTCTACAAAAAGTGCCTGCCTTCCATTTGCAAGAGTTCAGCAACTCTGCTAAAACTGGCAGTAAGAACAAACTGCAAAGAATAGGTAACCCAGCTATAAGAAGTCCAGTGGTCACCGAGCAGGTTTCACGGCCATTAGTATGACAAAGCATGACAGACTGAGTGTTACTGGGCCTTAGTTTCTTAGTTTTCATAAATCAGTGAGTCTTAACAGCAGTTGATTCTTTTTAGAATGTGCCCTCACAGTCCAGAGCACCTTCTGCCTGCAGTTAAGTTATACTGTAGTAACTGTGTTTAGAAAGTAAACTGATCTTTTGAGTTTGACTAAGACCACATTGGGAAATTTTAGCTAACAGGTGTTAGCCAAAAAGCAGTAATGTAAAATGGAATTAAATGATAGTACTCAAATATTGTAAATTTGTCACATGGTATTTAAGTTAAAGGATATGAAAGCATGGATACCCAAAGACTTGGCATCCTTGTTCAAGGGGAGAGTTAGTGGACTTTCAGCTGTACACAAGACATTTGTATCACGACAGGCAGAAGTATGATCTTATCACTGACTTCATTTTTGGTTAAGTATGGAGTCATGTGATTTCTTACTAAAATGATTACCTTTCCATTATTCTTTCTTTTAGCATTACCAAAATTTAGGCATTGGAGACTTTGAGAAATCATCACACTAATGTGACATGAGATAAGAGCCAGTACAGTTTTGTATCTACCATAAGACAGAATTTTTCACTCATTTGTTCACTCAAAAAATATTGAGTCTCTGCTCTTTGCTAAGCAAACTCTGTGTCCTGGGATATGAATAAAGCACAATTTTGACTTCGAGACCTTACATTTTAGTAGAGCAAGGTTGATATCTATAATGCATTTTGAAGAGCTTCATGAAAGACATTAAAATAATATTCTAAAAGAAAATTGAGATGTTTTGTAGAGATACCTACAATATGGAGTTCTTTATACTAATATAAGCATGTGCTTACTGCGTCTCCTTCTCAGGTGCTTTGTATGATTAACTCACACCCTCCCCACAAACGCTGCACTAGGGCTGTGTTTACCTCACAGAATGCACTGGAGGCACAGAAGGTTAAGTACAGTATTGAGTTTCTGCAAAGAAACAAAATAACAGACTACGTGTGAGGCTGGGAGAGAGGGGAGAGCGGCTAATGCCATTGAAGTCTGCCAGGTCCGAGCGAGCAGGGTGGGCTGGCAGGCTAGAGGTCCAGGAAAGTCAGATCTCCCTCAAGCCTGGAGGCAAAATGCCTTCTGTGGTGGATTTTCGCTGTTTTTTTAAGGTTTTCAATTGATTAGAAACACATCATGGAAAAATTTTCTTTAATCAAATTCTACTGTTTTATATGTCAGTCACAGCTGTCATGTAAAATCAACCATCACAGTCCACCCCTTGTCCAGTGGGACCCGTGTGCATCTTTACAAGCCATACGTAACCAAAAATGAAGTCAGCGATAAGATCATACTTCTGCCTGTCGTGATACAAATGTCTTATGTACAACTGAAAGCCCACTCACTCTCCCCTTGAACAAGGATGCCAAGTCTTTTTTTTTTTTTTAGGGTTTTTTGAGACAGGGTCTCACTTTGTGGTTCAGGCTGTCCCTGAGTTCAGCCTCTAACTCACATCACAGCAATCCTCCTGCCTCTGCCTCCCGAGTGCTGGGATGACAGGCGTGAGCCACCACGCCTGGCACTGGGGTATGTGGCACTGGTTGGTGCTGGGGTGTGGGTCTCCACACCCAGTATTGTTATGTGGTTACTGGGGATCGAACCTGGGTCCTTGCACTTGCAAGACAGGCACCAGAACCACTGAACTATATCCCCTACCCCTCAAGGGATGCCAAGTCTTTGGGTATCCATGCTTTCATATCCTTTAACTTAAATAGAATGTGACAAATTTACGATACTTGAGCGCTATAATTTAATTCCATCTTACGTTGTATAATAAGACAAAGAAGAAAGAAGACATTTTGGAGTGTGTGTATATTATTCATATAGGTGAGCACTCATACAAACATTCATAATAAAATCAAGAAGCATATAATAATTATAGTCTTTCTTTCTGTAATTAATTGAATGACCATGGCTGGTGTTTGTAGCTGCTTCGTTTGGCCACTCGTTCCATGTTACATTTGCCCTCAATAAGCACATTACTTGGTGCTTGATAATTTACATCTGGTGAAGTGACACAAACCTACATTCTTTTTTTTTTTTTTTTTTTTTTAGGTTTTTTTTGAGACAGGGTCTCGCTTTGTGGTTCAGGCTAGCCCTGAGCTCAGCCTCCAACTCACATCACAATCCTCCTGCCTCTGCCTCTCGAGTGCTGGGATTACAGGCGTGAGCCACCACGCCCGGCACTGTGGTATGTGGTACTCGTTGCTGCTGGGGGTGAGTCTCCACACCCAGTATTGTTATGTGGTTACCGGGGAATCGAACCCGAGTTCCTTGCGCTTGCAAGACAGGTGCCGGAACCATTGAGCTAACTCCCCGGCCCCAAACCTACATTCTTAAGGGCTCAGGGATAAGTAGTCTTGCTTGAATTAAGTTTTATTGTTTTCCATTGACTTTAATCATGAGGCGTGGTAATTCTAGGATATGCCATAAGGGATTTCTTGTGTTCCAGTTGTATTCTTCACATCTTTCGTAGACTAGTAGTGGATTTTCTCCATGACAATCAACATTAATGATCCCAGACAGTACTAATATCTTTGCATGTTGAATAAAAGATATTAGGAGCCCCAACTGGCTGGGTAGTAGTTTTAATTTGGAGGTCAGAAGAATAATTTTGTCTTTCTCCTGGTTGAGAGTATTCTTTTCTTTGGAACAAAGACTTCTGCATTGGCAGAGAATAATTTTTTAGGGACAAGAAGCAAAAAACTTTGCTAGTGGATCAGTCAATGTGCTTGCTAGTGAACATACTTTAATTCTTGCACCACAAATCTTAGCTAAGGAAGAAGTAGCACCATGATGATTGAGAGCATATATAGCCCCCTGGGGGCATTTAGCTCCAACGTTGCAAAGTATTTTATACCTAGCTGATAGTGTAACAGTCTTTGAAAGAACTTTCCATTATTCTCCCAAGCTAACTCCATCAGGCTGTTGAGAGACATGAAAGACCACTGAGTTTGTGTGGGTGGCCTGCCCTGCATTGTAACTGCTGTGCAGCGAGCTCCTCGATCAGAAGCAATGCAGTGTGGGATACCTCGGAGGTAGACAGGTATTCTGTAAGTGCACAGATGATAGTTCTGTCAAAGCTGTTGTATTTAGAGAGGTCAGATTGGCTTCTAGAATAACTGTGTGGTACCAAATGCTTCCCTTCCATGATGGACATGGTTCAGCAAAATCACCTTGTCACTGGGTAGCTGGCTGGCTGGCTGTTCTGGGGAGGAGGAAGTGTTATGCTGGGACAATTAAAGTCACACAGTCAATAGGAGTGTGTCTCCAAAGTCCAGGTCTTTTCTGCTTTGCTTATCTTGAAAAGTAGTCCTAAAAGCAACCAGGAAATGAAACGAAGTCGCTCTCAGAAAAGCTCGGGTTTGAGGATGAAGGGCTGGTGCGATTTGGGAGGCCTGACTGATGACAAGTAGCCCGTAGCTCTATATGACACGGCGACTCTGTCCCCTCCTCTGCCTCATCTGTAAAACCATAGTGTTGATTTACAGAGCAGCTTCACCTCAGTGGACTCGGAGATCTCCTGAAGGGCAGAGAGGTCACGTGGTGAATTTGGGGCATCTCTCCACCATCATCTTTACTTGATGCAGAGAAGCTTAAGTTTTACCGTTTCATCTCTCAGAGTTTGGAGATCACTAGACCAGAAGAACAGCACCTTGTATCATTAGCATCATAACGGAGTGAGATGGAGATTTAGGCAGCATTGACTGTATCAGAAGGTCCTTTCTTCATAAGTTTGCAACCCAAAAAGTACTTTCCATTTTCTATGGCTTAGTGTCTTAACACAGTTACGTTGTTTCCCATAATTCTGTGGGTTCCTGGGTGGGCCTCCTGCTTCTCACGTGGTGGAGATTTAATCTCCTAATGGTGAGGACAGGTGAAAGGCATGAGTAGCTCTGCCCTTCTGTGTGGCGGTCCCGAGGCCAGCTCGCTGTGCAGGAGTCACAGCTCCTCCCTTCGTGCCCTCCCACTCAGCGGAAGGCCTCTTTCATGCCAGGCCCATCTGCACCCGAGCTCTGTCATTTCTGCCCTGTTTGATTGGTCAGTGTAAGTCGTACTGTGGTTCAAAAGAAAGTACGGAGCACTTCCATTCTTACACTTATTTTGTTCCACAGTTTTGGAAAAAATGGTCATGTTTGTGTTTTGCTGTTGTGTTTGTCGCCCATTGTTGAGTTTGCAAACAAAAAAAATTTTTGCTGAATGCTTTCGTTTGTGAATCAAATAGTTCATAAACAGAAGTTCCTGATCCGAGGTCCCAGAGGGCGCACTCTTATCCTCATGTGTGCAGCTGCACTGGTGTACGCGGAAGTGAAAAATTACTGGTGGTTTCTCTTTGATTTCATTGATTTTCTGTGTTTTTTCTATTCTGTATGTTACTAATGTCTGCTTGACCTTTACTATTTTCCTCCTCTTCATTTTCTTCTCCTCTGAGTGACTTAATGTGGGTAATTATTCTACTGATACCAGGGCTCCTTTTTTTTCTGTTGTCTTTAGTTTTGTTTTTACTGGGGATCAAACTCCGTCCCTTACACTTCAAGGTAGGCACAGTGCCACCTGAGCTAAGTCCCCCACCCTCGGTCTTCTTTTTCAGTGTTGCTTTTTACATCTATAAATTTTCCTCTGAGCAATACTCTGAGCTGCATCTCATGAGTCTGATTTTCAAATATCATACTTTCTAGTTTGCTGTGTAATTTTGTTCTTAATCCATGGCATTTTTGAATGAATTGTTTAATACCCACACATTTTGAATTCCTTCAAATTTTCAGTTGTTGGTTTTTAATTTTCTTCCTTTGTGGTCATGGAACATATTTAGTGTTATTTAAATTTTCTTGAATTTATTGTAAACTCTTTTATTACCTAGATATGGTCTCCTGGAAAATGTCTCATGTGTTGAGAAAAATTTGTATTTTGTTATTTGGGGATAAAATATTTTAAAGATTTAGTAAATTTATAAGATTTTCCAGCCTTTATTTCTGTGTTCATCTGTCTAGTTATTCAGTACATTATTAGAATATTAGAGTTATTCAAGTCTCACACTATTGGAAAGTTTCCAATTGGAAATATTGGAAATATTTCAACAATACTTATTTCTACCTTCAATTCCAGGTCAGTTTTGCTTTGTGTGTTGGGGCTCTGTTTTTAGTTGTATGTTTATCTTCTTCTCTGACTGGCCCTTTTGCCATTATTAAAATGAAGCGCTTTATCTTTAGAAACACTTTTTTCCTCAGGATTATTTGTCTATTATTAATATAACTTTCATGATGACTCTGCATGATACATGTCTGCTTTCTCTTTTACTCTGTATCTGTTGTGTCCTTAAATTTAAAATATATTTTCTACCGAAATAGATGATCAGATTCTTTTTTGATGTTTGAAGGGATATAGATTTTGTTTTTTATCTAGGCTGACATCTTTTACTTTTTGACTGAATAGTTTAATGTGTTCATATTTAATGTCATTATTATGTAATTGGGTTTATACCTGCCATTCTACTTTTTAATTTCTATATGTCTGTGTCTTTTATTCTCTTTCTTCTTTTAAGTTGAGTGTTGCCTACTAAGTCATTTTAATCCATTATGATCATTTTGTTCTTTAACTTATTTTCTTATTAATTGCTCCTTTGCTTACCATATACAACTTAAATGACTAGAATTTACTTAGAAAAGTAAGGCTTGAAAAACTTAATTGTATTGATTTTTTAGAAACATTGCTTTTATACATCTCTGTCCCATCTTCCTTCTTTCATGCCATTATTTTTATGTGTTACTTCAATATCTGACAAACTCAAAAATACTTTCTTATAGCTATTGCTTTGGATAATTTTATGTCTGTTAAAAAGGCTGAGAGAAGGAAAGAGAGCAAGGCTATATTTATAGGGCTTGTTTTAGTAACCTCCCTATTTGCCATTTCTGGTTTATCTCACTTGTTCCTGTGGATTCAAGTTACCATCTGGTACTGTTTCCTTCCTCTGATACAACTTTGCTGTGTTCCACCATCTCTTTGCTGTTATTGTCAAGTATTGTACACTTTTACATGTAAGGCTGATGGGGGCACAATTATGTACATATGTTTTTTGCAGTTCCTTTTTATAACAGTTAAGAGGAAACATGAGAATAAATAGTATTCATACTGTCTTTTCCGGTTACACAATTCCTCATGTACCTGCTTTTTTCATGTGGATTTGGGCTGTGCAGGGTTAGCTTTGTTCAGCCTAAGTATTTCATCAGCATTTCCAGGAGTATGTGTTAATGGCAATCTTCAGACACTATTTGCTACAAGTTGTGACTGAATTCTGCAGAGCTGTGCAGTGGGCCAGAGCACATGAGCCTGACCCACCACTCACAGGCGGCAAACAGCTGCAGCATCATGGACAGATGCCTTTCTGGGGATCCTGCCTGGAGCCACCATTGTACATGGAGGAAGTTCCAGTCATTCTGGGCCGTGTGCTGAGCAAGCCTCCTGAGATGACCCAGGAAAGTGAGGAAGGGAGACTCTCGACCCTGGGCCAACATCTCAGACTGCCAAGTGCCTTCTGTCGTCCAGATGACCCCCGAAGCAGAGGGGAGGAGGTTTGCAGCTCAGCCTCTTTCCCAAGACAAAGGGAGTACCCCACTCACACTGTGGCAGCTTAAAAATAGGTCATATGTACTGTCTCGGTTATTTTGGTCTGATCTTGTAGTCTATACCAGCTCTTTGCTCTCTATTTAATCTGGAAAAATAATTAAAACATGACAGAATAAGAGCCCAACTAGGAAAGGCCTGGCATGTAACAGGCAATTATTGCTTTGGCAGAACAGACACATCTTTGTGTATACCTGGCTTGGGGAGGCACCATGGTCAGACGTTTGGGTGGACATTGTCTGATACTCTGATGTGCCAGGAAAACAACTGGGGTGGGAGGGGTGAGATGCTATTGCCTTCTGTTTGTACAAGCAGAATCTGGGGCCACAGGGTTAAAATAACCGGTACAGGTCGCAGAGTCACCAAGTGAGAGTAGAAATGTGGGTCTTTGTTTCCCAGATCTCAGGCAGTAAGGGTCAGTAGTAAACTGGAGGTGGATAAGCACCTGTTTGCTCTTCCAGAGGCTGTGGAGCCATTTTCCTGAACCAGTGCTCCGTCTTCCTACTCACCTGCAGCCAGCCACACACTGTGCTTGTCCTGGCCTAAGTGCGGACTGATGCGCTCTCAAAGTGCATTCTCTTCGATTGCTGTGCACGTGTGGAACTTTCAGCGTTGTAACGTTGCTCTCTGTCTTTCTCCCTGAGGCACAAGAACCCACAGTGCTGTCTTTACCCCCTCAGCAGTGCAGCTGTGCACTGGGTTTGCTTATGTGCACAGTCTTGCAGGTCCTTGAGTGTTTTCCTAATTGTGTTGTAACAGAAGCTAGTCAGGTACCTGGTTAAAAATGCCAACCTGGCTGTCAAGAGATCTTTATCACATCACTACTTCTGTCATGTAAGATGTTAGATGACGATGGGTATTGCTTTGCTCTGTGGGGCCTCTGTTCCACCATCTGGAAAGAAAGGCTGTACCTGATACTCTCAGTTCCAGGGGTGCATATTAGTCAAACTTCCACTAGCCTGGAGACAATTCCTCATACCCAGTCTTTAAAGGGGAGGGGTGTAATCTGGCTCCTGCTTTTGGAGGTTTTCAGTCTAGGGATGGCTCAGGCTCAGGCCAGGAGCATTATGGTACGAGGGTGCAGAGCAGAAGGGCTGTGGTGACAGGAAGCAGGACAGTGGAGCTGTATGGAGGGCTGGGCAAGGGCCTGTTGATGCCGTATGCAAGGCCACACCTCCTCAACCACCACAGCAAGTCTGGAGTGTGGTTTATAAATCTGGATGTCCTAATTCATAAAGTTGGCACATCAACATTTATGGTCATAGGCTAAGACTTGATTGTGGCCTTATTAGTCTCTTGACAAGCAAAATCTTGCATTTTATAGGACACACAAGCCCATGAGCTTGCCTCCATCAGTATGATGAGTACTCGAGATGAAGAACTTACCTGAGAATAAGCTGTCCTGACTGAGCTGCAAGGGCTTTGTCCAAGATTTGCTGGTCTGTGGCCCTTGGCCTGTGCTGAGCCAGCGCATCATGAGCAAGCACTGGGGTAGCAACACTGCCCACCTCAAGGCAACAATGGAAAAAGAGAAGCAGACAGACCAGCATCCCACACTGGCTTTGGGGGTCATGCGTTGAGTGCCTTGAAGGCCTTCATGAAGCTACTATACCCTTGAGTGCTCTGGGCTTGGGGCCTCAAGGTGGAGACACGCTGTTTCTCCTCAGTTCACAGAGCTTGCCCCACAAACTTGGTGGTAGGTGATTCTGTGTTCTTGTGCAAACTTGGCAGATAAAAAATTTGAATCAAACTGAGCAAATTTTCATTTTGCCAAAACCATCCCTTGTTGCTGTTCTCGTCTCTCCTTCTAAGCCCTCGCCTCCTTTGAAGCCTGCACACATAGGGGACCCTCAGACTACTTGCTCTTGTCTGTTGTTCTCAGAACAACTTCATGCTGCCTTTCGTGGAAGTTGCAAAACAGAGTCAGTTAAGCGTAGCAAGCATGTAAGACCCAGAATGTGCCCTCTGTGCATGGAAGATATTAACTTGGAAACAGGTCTATCTACAGATTCATGTCTGAAAAGTGAAACTACTTTTAGAATGAGGCACCCGGAGATCTAAAATTTCTTTCAGAATTCTACACCCAATAATTTTTATGCAAATGATTTCTTTGTGCCAAATGCAAATAATGATAGTCCTTTCCTAGAGATTAATAAGGAGCTATCATAATGGTATTGGTTTATGGTCTTACCTTTTGTTTTCTTTTAGACAAATGTGCATATGGTAGTTAACCAGGCTTTTTTTTAAAGAGTCGGAAGAATTTATTGAGAGAAAGATAGCTTCTGTCGAAGAGAGAAAATAGCTCAGACAGTGAATCTCCCCCACACCACTTCTCAAGGGTGTTTTGTTGAGCAAAGCTATGATGTAAGGTGGGATAAAACTACCATCAACCAATAAGATTACAATTATAATGCATTAGGTAGGGATTAGAAAGTTAAAAAGCAGGAAATACAAATGTTCCTTTGAAACAGAGGGTCTACCGCCGTACCGCCCTGAATGTGCCGGATCTCTTCTGAAAGAGAGGGACCCAAACGCTTCTGCCAAGCAGCCAGCTTGCGCCGTTCTTGCCGCTCCACATGCTCATCTGCTGTGGGTGTGGCCGTCGCTCCCACAGGTCCAGGTGCACTTGTTCAGGGGAGCAGGTGAAAGTGGTCTCAGTGACTTGGATGAGAAGACCTTCCATCTCGGCAGGGTCCCCTTTGGACAAAGAAGTTGTGCCTTCTGTGTTCTGACTAAAAAGTCCCAGAGCCAGCACATCTGGGGGTGGGGAGAGTCTGGAATCCTCATGACCTCTGCCCATCCTCTCGTCCCTCAACCACTCTCTGATCAGGTAAACTAAACAGGGTGCTTCTGAACAAGTGAATCTTAAAACAAAGTCTGCTTTCCATAGCCCCTGCTCTATTACTGTTTCTAAGTCTTAGACATGAATTTCTTTCAGTTTCCGAGGATTCTTCTGTCATTGTCCATTTCTATAACAATGACTCATTCATATCACTGTGGCTTTCAGTTTGACCTTTGAGCACACAGAAGCCTTGGTGACAGGAGCCACCGCCTGAAGGAGTACTTGGCTTCTACAATGGCAGTTGAGGCTTTCTGTCTCTGATACTCATGTCCTGTGTCATTTTCCCCTCTCAAAGTGGGAGGGGCTAGGGGCTTGGCCCTCAGGAGTAGAACTGGGCAGAGTGCTGGGAACACATTTGTGTGTTACATCATAGGACATTGGCTCTGTCTTTCACTCTTTTCATGAATGTGCTACGATGAGAGAAGCCACCAGAGAAATCCACGTGACATAAAGCCATGGCCCCCTCTTGTCGGTGCTCAGAGAGGACATACGTCCTATGACAGGGTGGGAGTGAGGTGGGATGGGATCCCTCTCATGTGAACATGCATCCGGGACCCCAGCCCTAGCAGACAAGAAACGCCGAGGCACAGGCACCAGTTAAGCTCCTCTTGGCCTCTTCCTCCTGAGGCTGTGTCACATTCCCCCACAGCATCCATCTGCACTGGAGCCTGTCGGCAGTAAAGCAGAATTCGAGTCAAGGGTGAGGATGAAGAAAAACGATAGTAGAAAAAAGATGAGATCGGGAGGACCTCAGCACACTGAAGGCTGAAGGCGCCGAGTTTATTGTCAGTGCCTTTTATACAAACGATCTTAACACGGAGCATCTCTTGCCACGACCTTTATTTGCTCACACCTGCTTCTGCTTACCGCCCATGTCTTGGTCCCAGTTCCCCCTCGTTATCGCTAAACACCTGTTCAGATTTTGTTGTGGACAGGGGTTATTCTTGTTATCAAACAAGTCAAAAACACCCCATTAACAGAAAAATATTTTTGAACCACTTGGACGACACCCCACCAACCATCTGGACCAGTTTCTGCTTTTCTCATGTTTTCTCATGACCTTGAAAAGCCACAAGGTCAGTTTCCCTTCATAGTCTTTTCTCAAAAATATATATATATAAATAGATATATATTTATAAATATATATATAAATATATATTTATAAATATATTTATAAATATTTATAAATATATATATTTATAAATATATTTATATATATATGTATATGTATGTATGTATATATATATACTAAACCCATGACTCCTCATTTGAAAAAAGAGTCAATATAAAGTTTAAAACAGTTTTCCTGGTGCCAACATGTCTATAACAAACACCCAAGACAACTCTTTTCAAAACAGACCCCCGGTCTAATTCAGGACAACACCATTAATACAGACCCTAGACTCAAAAATCCCACCAGGCCTAGGGCTACAAAAGATAACAAGCCCCTAGTACAAAGGCCTTACACTAAACTGCTTCCCATGTATCTGTCCTTAATTCTAGCTGGTGCCACCTCTCTCCTCAGTGATCCCCAGGAGATAGGCTTGGCTGGGGTAACAAAAAGCCAGAGCAGAAAAAGATTATTGACAAAAGTTTCAGTCTAGAGAATATAAAAAGGGCAAAGCAACAGAAGTTTACCAGGGTTGTCACTCATCAACTCAACACAATCCATATCAGATAGCACAAAGTAAAGCTGGAAAGAAATGAAAGATAAACTAAAGACTAGAAGAAAGCACCGCAGAAGCTGAAGGAGCTCTTCAAACCTGTAGTTACTGCTCAGAAAATAAGTAAATGTGCAGATCCAAAATCCATGCTTGTTGCCTTTTTTGAGCAAGGATGGTATACTAAAGGAGATGCATGCAGCTTCTCTCTTGACCTGTATTTGGAAAGAAAATGTGAAGAACAAAATGTTAATGTTGGTGCAAGAGATGAAAGAGTTGGAAAAGATACAAATAACTGAGACGAGAAAAAGCTTTAAGTAGTTAAAGTAGCAAGGTGGAGTGGTAAAGAAAAACACCAAAACTCAAATTTTCCACAAGAATTTCCTTGAAGCTGTTGAAAATAACAAAGTATGGCTGGTTTTGAGTATCACTTTTTGGGGGAAGTGATAACTGTATGTATCATCATGTATTTCCTCCTGGATCTGTACTGAAAAGAGATAGAGAAATAAGGTGAAATTTCACTAGAAGAACTCAGTGCAAGAGCTTTCTGCCCTAGGTCAAAGAGTCACCAAAATCGCTCTCCATCTTTTCTTGCATGGAAGAATAGGAGAAGACAAGAAGAGATTGGTAAGTTTGAGCAGAAGTCTGAAAGAAGAAAAGCTGACTGCAGTGCGGGGAGCCCAGTGCTGGCGAGCTGTGTGAATTCTGTCCCAGCTGGAAGAAGACCACAAGGCAGCAGGTGCAGCGCGCTGCGTTCAGGGAGCAGGTTGCTTCTGTGCGTGGAAGTGATGTGGACTTGAGCCCTGACCACCCAAGAGACATGTGAAACAGGCGTCACTGGAGCCGTCTCCAGAGATTACACATGTGCCTCAGATAAGGGTGAAAAGCAAATGTGTGAAGCTCTGGGAGCTGGTAGAGGAAGAAGAGGATGAGAAAATGGAGTCATTGCACTGTTCCTGTTGATGACAATCTTCTCACCAAGGAAAACCTGAATGAATTTGAAAAATAATTAAACATGTTTAATTTAGATAGAATGACACCAGTCAAGTCAAGGGAAAGCGTAAGTTGTCTCAGCTAGAATTGAAATCATCTACATCCAGTTTTTTAACCTAGATCAACAGGATATTCATTTCTTTTTTTTTTTTTTTTTTTAGGTTTTTTGAGACAGGGTCTCGCTTTTGTGGTTCAGGCTGGCCCTGAGCTCAGCCTCAAACTCACATCACAGCAATCCTCCTGCCTCTGCCTCCCGAGTGCTGGAATTACAGGCGTGAGCCACCACGCCCGGCACTGTGGTATGTGGTGCTGGTTGCTGCTGGGTGTGGGTCTCCACACCCAGTATTGTTATGTGGTTACCGGGGAATCGAACCCGGGCCCTTGCGCTTGCAAGACAGGCGCCAGAACCACTGAGCTAACTCCCCGGCCTGGATATTCATTTCTTGTGCTGGTTCTAGAGGGCTTGCTTCTCTGAAAAAGAATATTCACCTACCTCTTCTCTTCTGAGCTTGGCAACATTTCATAGTAAATTCATAATAGTTCATGGTAAATTGAAAACATAAAGATCATTGCAGAAAATGATTGTTATAACGTCCACTCAGGCATGAAGCTTTTCCAGCCTTTGTTTTCCCAGGCATGTGTCAACCAGGGCGACATACATTTGCACTTGCAGTGCCCTTCCTCTGATGATGGCCACTGACTGAACCCCCACTCCTCTCAGAATGGGCGTTTCGGAGGGGAGAATGAATAAAAAATGTTCAGTGTGACAAGAAACGCAGTCAGGGTGAGGGAGGTGGAGTGTGGCCTGAGGAGCAGAGCCCCCTGGCACAGTGACATTTGAGCAAAGGGTGGCAGCTGCCTCTGTGCGTTTAAAGAACAGCAGAGCCAGCAGGTGGACTGCAGCTCCTGAGAGCTCCCGAGAAGGAGACACAGTGTACAAGGTAGCTAGCTGGTGCTGGTCCAGACCGTGGGAGCTGTGATGAAGCTGAAGAATTTTGGTGAGGTTGGTTGGGAATTTAGCTCAATGGTTCTGGCGCCTGTCTTGCAAGTGCAAGGACCTGGGTTCGATCCCCCAGTAATCGCATACAATTCTGGGCATGGAGACTCATGCCCAGCAGCAATCAGTACCACATACCACAGTGCCAGGCATGGTGGCTCACGCCTGTAATCCCAGCACTTGGAAGGCAGGAGAATTGCTGTGATGTGAGTTGGAGGCTGAGCTCAGGGCCAGCCTGAACCACAAAGCGAGACCCTGTCTCAAAAAAAGAAAAAAAAAAAAAATTTGGTGAGGGAGATGAGCTGCTCTGTGCTGAGGGTTAAGGTGGTGCAGTTTTCTTTTTACTCTGTTTGGCACTGTATGGAAAATAGAAGGTGCCTCTTTAGCATTTCTTTGGAAATATGGGTAAAGAGTTCATGAGCAGTTGTCTCTTGGGATTAGCTCTAGGATACTCCAGATGCACAAATCTCTGGATGCCAAGTGCCTTATATAAGATGGCAGAATTTACATACAACCAGTGCATTCTTCCAATAAACTTTAAGTTATCTCTAGATTATGTATCATACCTAATGTCTTATGCAAATAAGCCTTGTGCTATTTTCTTGGGGAATAATGACAAGAAAAAGTTCTTCTGTGCAGTTGCAATGTTTCCTCTGAATGTTTCCTCTGGGGTTGATTGAATCCATGTGGAAGCCATGGCTACGGAGGCCTGCTGTACTTTGAATTCCTTCTTGGTTTCTGGACTGTGTTACACTGACTGCCATCCTGGACTCTGGCATTTATCTGGTTCACAGGGGTACCAAGTGCTTGCAGTGTACCCGCTGCAGTGCGAAGCACAACAGTGGACCCTTGGCAGCCCATGGTCCTTGATGAAGTCCCAGGGTGCCATGACCCTGGCTGAAAACAAGTCATGAGTTTCTGGAGGAGCTTATTTCATCCAGAGATGTTTTCATTGCACAGGGGTACCTCAAGGGGTAGAGAAGATGCTGCTTTGTTTCCGTCCTTACTTTCCTACTGTTTTTTTAATTGAAATCTTTATTGGTACATTACATACATACATCATGACTGCATTCAACAATGAGGATTTGTACCAGTATATGACACAACTTAATTCTCATTTTTTCCCATAACCCTGCCCACCCTACCGCCCCCACCCCCATATACATAAACTTTGTTTCCTTCCTTTTTGTTATAATCTCATTATTTTCCCCCCTCACTCCATTACGCTTTGAGTGTTTTCTGTTTCACAATATATAACATACATTCTAGAACTCATTTATAACTTTGTTTTCTCATACCAGAGGAAAGGTACGATATTTACACACCTGTGACCTGTTTACTTTCCTACTTTTAAAGTATGGGGAACGTACACATGGCCTGAACATGCGGAGAAGATTCACAAGGAGGAGGGAAAACTAGCTGCGTCTTGTGTATCATGTGGCAAGGGCACAGAGGTCCTGAGCTCCGAGAGGCTCTGAGACCTGAAATGACTCATTTTCCAGTGCTGCTCCAAGGCAGGGAAAGGTTTCAAAACAATGCTTGTGTCCAGCTTCTAGTCACTTGAAAGGAACCCCCAGAACTTACGCCAGAGGGGAGCCAGTGTCATTGGTTCAGTTTGGGACCGAGAGTGGAGGGCGAAGTGTCCCCGTGGTGTGTAGACTATTTCCAGGCTCCCAGTGTCCGGTAGCCTGCACAGTAGCTTCTTGTTGCCGTGACAACAAGGGACCACATCTCCTGTAGCGTTCCCTGATGGCAAGAGGCAAAAGAACTGTGCGAAGACCAAGTGATAAAGCTTTTGGGCATCGTGTGTGGATTCTGAAGCACCCACTGTCTGAAGCTGACTTAAAACAGAAAATGAATTGAGACAAACTTGTAAGGGAGTTTCTCTGAAGCAAATGCCTTGGTATCTTTGCACATTCCTGCCCCCTCTCCCCCTCTACTTGTTATCAACTGCTGATGGAGTGGCCTACATTTCCCCCAGGTATTCCTGGAACTGGAGCTGAAAGAGCTCATTAATTCCCTCGGACCAAGGGTGCAGGAGATAAGACCAGTACAGCCAAGACCAACAAGCAAATTAAATATGTGTCCTGGTGGGCTGGGGATTTAGCTCGGTGCTTCTGGCAACTGCCTTGCAAGCTCAGGGTCCCGAGCTCTATCCCTGGTAACCACATGCAGCAATGCTGGGCATGGTGATTTATATCCACCAGCAATCAGTACCACATACCACAGTGCCGGGTGTGGTGGCTCATGCCCGTAATGCCAGCACTCGGGAGGTAGAGGCAGGAGGAGTGTTGTGAGTTCGAGGCTGAGCTCAGGACCATTCTGAACTACAAAGCAAAACTCTGTCTCAAAAAAAAAAGTTATGGTTACTATGTTTTCTGACAGCCTGGTATTCAGGTTAAGATTCCTCCCCCAAAGACTCCTCACTGAAACTTGAGCCTTCACATTTTGAGACTTCAGGACTCCTTTTGTGTCTTCTATTGCCTCATTGCTGACGGAAATCAGTGATCCACATAAAGGCAGGTCAAGAGTCCTTGGAAAGTATGACCTGGACATTTCTGAAAAGCAGTAATGAGTTTTGGTCCTGTTTGAGTCAGCTTTCTGTCACTGTGGTCAACTAGCTGAGAAGAATGAAGAGGCTTTTTTGGCCCAGGGTTTCAGCCCATTTCAAGGCTACTATGCCCACAAATGCAGTGCCCTGGGGTTGTGGAGGAAAGCTGCTCACTTTGGGGCAGCCTAGAAGCAGAGAGAGGGGAGACGGGACGAGACGCACCCAGGACCGCGCACTCACGGTCTCCCTTCCCCTCGCCGTGCTGCCTGCGCCCCAGTGCTGCTGTCAAGTCATGCTCGTCAACTTCTGAAATGCCCTCTGAGTCCGGAGACTTTCGGGCGACGTTTTCTATCAGGGCCTCACTGAGTGAAAAGGTTGTCTTGTGCTGCATGTAAGATTCATGATTAGTGAATGTAAGTTATAAAACACTTTATACATTTTGTAATGCTCTCTTCCCTGAAAATAAGACCTCGCTGAAAAATAATCAGCCTTGAAAACTAGACTCAGAAGTGCAGCCCCCACCAGCCCGTCGTCGCCTCACCTGCTGTCACTGCTCTGTCACTGTCTCTGCTGTGTAAGGCAGGTAAGGTGAGAACAGGCCGGCAGGGGCAGGCGTTTCTGATCTCTAGTTTTAAGCTGAGTATTTTCCAGTTAGGTCTTGTTTTAAGGAAAACATGGGTAATATTTCTAGTGTTGTGATGTATATGTAGTTATACCATGGGCAAAAAACTGATAATTTTTATACTTGTTATACTTGAGCTGCTAAAAAACTACTTTGACTTATTAATTTGTTTTACCAATTAAGAGAAGCCCATGTTTAACAGTTTAGAAAACTTACACACACTTAGTAACAGTGATGCCTCCTGTCTGCACAGACACACTTACTGAGGCATGCCTGTACCACTGCGTCCGCCGAGGTGCGCGAGTGCGCAGATCCTGGCTTCTGCCCAGGAGGGGGTGTGTGCGCACAGGAGGCGGGGCCGAGCCTGCCTGTCCCTCCCCCGAGAACCCTCGGTCACTTGCATCACCCTTACGTCATGACAAATGAAAATCACATAAAAATAGTACACGTTTACAGTCTCATGGGTCGTGCTTCTAGCTGTCCAAGGCCACAGGCTGGACTCACCAGCTTTAGAACTAAACCGTAACATGCACAAAGAAAACTGACAGTCATAAGACTCCACACATTGCTGTCAAGCCCTCGCCTCGGCTGACGGAGACTGCCTCACTTCCACTCTGCTCAGGAGATGGAGCGTGGACCGCGACTCCAGGCAGGCAGGATAGATCCGAGTGCAGCCCCCTCTGGGTCCTGCCTGGGACACAACTGTCTGCTTCTCAGAGGGGTGTTGTGCAGGAGCTGTGAAGTGTGAGTGTGGGAGTGGTAAGTCTCTGGTCCATTCCAGTGGACGGGTGTAGACCCTTCGGGGGAATCTCGAAACTCTGTGTTCTCCGTGCAGCACCCACTCACTCTGCTCTCGTTCATGCCATCTGGAGCACAGCTGACTTAGCAGCCTTTGGTACCGAAGGGCTAGAGCAGCGCTACAGCCTTTGTATGATGCCAGGTTTCCGTTCTTATTTTCATCTATGCTTTGGCTCTCAGCTGGGGATGCTTTTGCTCCGTGAGGACATTTGACAGGGTCTAAAGTAATTTTTGCCAGCATTTAGTGAGGGAGGCTGACAAGCGACCTAATCTCCTGCAGGGCGCAGGACAGCGAACAATCACCCTTCCCCAAATATCTATGGTGAGAGGAGAGAAATCTTGCTGTACACCAGTTGTCTGGTGCTTATCCTACTTTCTCTCCAACACCAGGATCTTTGTAGGGGAGCTGGGAAGGTTCCAAACACAATCTTTACATGTATTTGCTTTTACTTTCATATTTTGTAATAGTCCCAGCTCACTGGGAAATGCAAGCACCCATTGGAAGCTGAAAGGCTTTGTGTTAGTAAATGAGCAGAACTCTGTTCCTTGAGTCTGCTCCATGCTGTATGTGGTACTCTGGGCAAGACTCCTACCAGCCGTGACCCTAGTCCTTCACTTGTGAAATGAGAAGAGAAATATTTGTGGTGAAGAAGAAGCAAGAAAATGAATTTCAAATGCAGAGCACTGAGTCCTAGCCCATAGTCACACTGTGTAAGGGAGACCCACACGTCCAGAGGGATGCTGGCAGGGAGCACTGAGCTAAGCACAAGAGTGACTGCTGCATTTGTTGTTTTTATTACAAGTGGTTGGGAAAGTGTATGGCAGTATTTGTATGCATACTGGTCTCCTGATCACCATGCTCTGCGCAGAGAGCTTATCCAGGGTGTGTGGCTTTCAGCTTTTGGCAGAGAGGTGAAGGAACGGAGATGGAAATGTTCATAACTAATAAAATCACCAACAGGCAAAGAAATGCCTAATTCCTAAAAAGTGAAATAACAGCCTCAACTTCTGTGGTTGCATCATTCTGGAAATATTCTAATCGGGAAAGGAGTGGCTTAAGGAAGGCATTCATATTGAGCTAAGTGGCTCCGTGTCACCTGACTCCCCCGAGGCGTTTCTGAGATGCTGGAGTCCTCCTGCCAGATTCTGTGCATTCCCACGGACAGAATGTCCCCCAGGCTGTGAGAGCCCCTGCCTGGCTCATGGGGGATGACTGTGATGGAAGGCCCCTGTGGTTTTCATTTTGGACTTGACTTAATACAAAACAATCTTGCTAACAAAGGAGTGGTGCAGGGAGTCTGCTTCTCCCAGTCTCCTCTGTTGTGCAGCCAACTGAATGTGGGATTTCACAACAGGCTCTAAAACACAAGACAGCAGGAAAACCACTTAATATAGAAGTGCCAGCACGGACTAAAGCTAGTAGAATAAATCAAGCATCTTAAGGGTGTAGATTCTAAAAGTTTTAGTGCTCAACAGCACGAGGCACGGAGCTCGCCGTTCCGTACATCGACATAATCTCTAAGTAGGCTTGTAGGAGACACATACTGTGGGTGTAACAGCACACCTCCCAGAGATCTGAAGAGTCCCTGTTGGTTAAGTATGATGAGCACTTCAGAAACAAGGCTAGCATTTCACGCCCACATGCTAGAAGAAACTGGGTGCATCATGTGTTACCAAGCTGATCCAGAGATTTCTGTGACCCAGCTGATGGATCTGAAATTCCTTCATAGAATTTCCCTTTGCGTGAAAGAATTCTAGGTGCAAAGAAGGGGAAGAAAAAATTCAATGGTAAAAAGGAGAAAATGGAAACAAAGCTGATGCACATAGAAGAGGTAGATGAAATTAAGGGAGGGCAGGGGAATGAGAAAAAATAATTAAGATACAGGTACAAATTCACAATGATGAATGTGATCATCAAGTATACTTAAAATATCACAAACTCAATAAAGAAAAAAAATTACTTAGCTTATCTATAAAAAAAGAATTGTAGGGCTGGGGATTTATTTCAGCGATTCTGGTTCCTGCCTTTCAAGCACATGGGCCTGGGTTCAATCGCTGGCCCACATACAACAATGCCAGGCATGGAATCTCACACCCACCAACAATCAGTACCGTGTAGCACAATGCCAGGTGGCATTGTGGCTCACACCTGTAATCCCAGCACTTGGGAGGCAGAGGCAGGAGGATTGCAGTGAGTTTGAGGCTCACCTGGGTTACATAGTGAGCTCAGGACCAGCCTGAACTGCAAAGTGAGACCCTGTCTCAAAAGAAAAAAAGGAATTGTTGATTCTGGTTTATAGATAGATACATTATTTTGTCTGGAAACATAATCCCAGTAATTATGAAGCTTAGTTACATATTAAGATTACTTTGGAGAATATTTTAAAAATTTTATGCCAAGTAATATCCAGTAAGAAGCGTACTTTAATTGGTGTAGGGTAGGTCAGAAGCAATGGAGAAAAAGAAAACACTTGGGCCTGGTTGTTGCTTTCTGCAGTAAGGACTGAGAAGCTCTGCAGTCAGAGTTGAAGCTCTGCGCCTCATCTGTGCTTTCTCTGCTTTGAGGCGTCTGTGGACTACTGCACAACTTCATCAGTCACAGTGACTCTCTGGCACTGATTCATGAGACAGAACCTTATGTTGCAGTAAAGGAACACAGAAATTGGAGAGAAGAGAGCTAGGCATTTAGCATGAGCCAACTCCCAAGTGGAGGGATGGATGCTAAGGTGTTTAGGAACTCGTGTTGCTGGGCGTGGGGCTCCCAGGCTTGTCTGTCCACATGCCCTTAATTGTGGGAACCTCTGCAGCACAACACGGACACCAGCTAACACCCCACACTGCCGCTTCAGCCCGCTGCCAGGCACCTCGCAGCAAGACCCCAAGTCAGGGGGAGAGGAGGCAAGTGGGAGCCCAGCAGGCCCACAGGTGCGCGTGTATGTGACTAGCTGATAAGGTGGGGACAGATGGCTTTAATAACAAAGCGACACTGAGCAGAGGCTAATAGGTCTGTGATACAAGACAGATGTCATTTACTTCCCAGGGTGGCATGCTTCCGCGATGTTTTTGAGTACTGAGATGTTTGATAAGCACAGTGACATTTGTAAGAATTCTAGAGAAAAACTATATCATATTATAACCGAAGAAGAGGTGTTCTAATGATAAGTAAGAGCTTCTCAGTAAATTCCTACAGGTTACATAACAACTAGAATACAATCTATGGAGTGTGAAGCCCACACACGGAGTCACAGTGACTTTGTGTGGCATGAGAATAGTGACCTTCCGCTCGCGCGGGTGCAGGGTCCCACCTCCTGCAGACCCAGTCATCTCAGATGCCCGAGGGATCAGGGCTTTCTAGGGAAGAGAGCAGACCTTTGAATTTTTTCAACTGTTCCTCCAGCCATGGCTTGTATCTAATCAGCAGTCCCCCTGTTACTTCTTCTCTGGTAGTCCTGGTCTGTTCAAAGGTGAAAGGCAAAAGTTGGAAATATAAGTTGCTATATAATTGAATGTTCTTCCTTAAAAATTGGTGTGTAATTGCTTTCTGACATAAGAAACCAGCCCTGTTCCATATTAGTCAAAGATCTCATTGACTAATTTTCAAGTTGATCTAAAAAAAATGAGAATGAGATATGTTCTTGTAGATAATGAAAAGCTCAAGACTTTAAGAAATCTAAAAATCAATTTTTGCCATGTGCCTTCAGACACACTTCTAAGCTGTAGTGATTTATTAAAATATTTGCTAGAAAAAATTTTACTTTTTTTTCTACAAATGTTTAACTGCTCATGAACAAGATTTTCCTTGACAGCAATGAAGAATTACATTGCTGAGCTGTAATTCATGTGATTTTTGAGGTCAAGAGGATATTTGATCCCACCATTACTATCACCTTCAAAGAAAAGAACAGCCAGACTTCTTTCCTAGCAGCCTACCGCTAAGTGAAAAGTGTCCTCGTGCCAAAGATAAAGTTTTGGTTAGAGGTCGTCAGGCTGTACTGTGAAATAACCTTCATTCCGGATAGAGAATCCATTTTTTATGTGATATTAATGATTCCTGTCTTGGGGTGTGTCTCCCCAGTCTTTCTCTTAGCTCCATGTTGTCACCGGCTCCATCGGCTTGTGCTCCAATTCTGATTTATGCAAATGCCACTGTTTTACTTGGTAGATCTTTTCTGTTCCTTACTTTAGTTTCATACTGAGCCCTGCACACGTGGGATTTTCAGTGAGCAACAGGAAGCCAGCTGCCGCAGGGGTTGTGTTCTCTTCTGTCCTCACCAGGCCGCTGGGCTGTGCCCACATTTCTCCAGGTCCGCACGAGCGAGCACGCACCTCTCCTGAGCAGCCAGCGCCCACGCACAGGCAGGTGGCCCCTGCTGGCCAGGGTCACCCCACTTCTGGAGAGGGGAGTGGGCCCTTCTGCAGAGCATCTAGCTGTGCTCTGCCTCAAGCACCTCTCCAGGAATCCATGGTAGAGGGAACCAGGCACACAGCAGCCGCTGTGATTCTTCCCCCGGACTTTCCGTCTTCCCATTTGTGATTTACATAGCTCGGAAAACAGCCCCTGTGACTGAGTGTGCACTGTGCTCTGCTTGCTGTTTAGTACTGAGTGGTCGGCACCTGGCGCTCACCTCACCTCTCCCAGTAACGCACATACAACTTTTGGCATTGCAAGTATCATAAAGAGCATCCCTATATGTGTCCCTGATGAGTTTTTGCAAAATGCATGGTGGAATAAAGTTGTTAGGTCATAGGAAAGCAAATACACACACACACACACACACCTAGATATACATATAGATATATATATACACACACACATATATATACACATAGATATATATACACACATAGATATGTACACATATATATACACATATATGTCCATATATATATGTATGTGTATATGCATATGTATGTCATGATATGTATATTTATGAAGGGAACATATATTGCCTGAGCAGTTCAGATTTCTAACTGTGCACACTTGCCTCTGTGCTTGAAGCTGATGGTCCTGGCTGGACACCTGATCTAAGCTGAACCAGTGAAATCCTCCATGGAGATTTAGGGTTAGGGAAGAGAGTGGGATCACCTCACTTTGGGGCTGGAATCTTAAGAGGCAGAACAGTGGTTTGCCTCCTCGACACATGTTGAGCGTGGCAGAGAAAGCTGCCCCGTAGGGAGGGAGAACCTTGGAGTCGCCGTGCGGAGAGGTCCAGAGGTCCTGCCCGGTGTCTGCGGAGCTCAGGCTCCATTTCTGTCGTCCTATTTCCTGCTTTTGAGTCTCATCGTAAGTCCTTACACAGCCCGCACCCCAGGGCAAGATATAGCAAGTTTCTGTTTCTTGTGACCGATGAGCTTATGAGTCACCCTCGTAATCAAATTCCAGCAAACCCAAATTGGATCTGCATGTTTTGGGAACTTTGCTGAAACCTGTGTCAGCAATCTTGAAGAGGGAAATGTTGGGGTTTTGGTTGAAAACCAAGTTTTATCAGTTGCTTCTCCCATGAGAGAGAAAGTTCTCCCATCATATACAGGCAGCAAATATCTCCTATTGAATTTCTCTTAGGAGACTAAAAAGAGCTATTAATATACATAAGTAAAGTTTCACAGGACCCAGACCCTGTTACAGAGCAGGTAACATGTAGGTAAAGGGAAGATACTTTTCAGGTGTCACTTTCCTGTGATCTGGATGGCTTTGTGTAGGTAGAGTACGTATACAATTAACAAAACTGTCTCTGTTTAAGTATTTTGCATCATAGTATATACTAGATGTTATTGAAAAATCTTGTGTTTTATTGAAAGCCATTTATCACCATAAAAGACCCCTTAGTCCCCTCAAGACAGTCCCCATCACTGTGGACACACTGATCCTGTCAGTCCTCCCATGGTCGGAGACAGCTCTAGAACCCTCTTTCGTCTTTCCTGAATCCTGCTGTTTGACTGCCTCCCTGTCCTGCATGGGTTCAGAATGTTTCCCTTTCACACCTGTTTTGATTTTGGGGAAGAGCCACAAGTTGTATGATGCTAGATCCAGTGGGTCAGGATAAGGATGCACAGTGATGTTTTCACAAACTGCCTTTCTGATGTTGCATTGCATGACACTTAGCAGCACTTACTGTATTTCTCATCATATCTTGTAAAGATGTGCATGGAAGAGGACTTCTAGAGCTGTTTCAGAAGGAGGCAGTAAAAATGGGACAAGTGTGTTCTAAACATTGGGCAGTATTAAAAGGGGCATTAATACTAATGCATCTTTTACTTTAAAGGTATTTACGATGTTAGCATTCACTTTAGTTTTCAGGCACACTTGCAAATTGTTCTTCCTAAAGTCATGATTTGGTGCATTATCCTTCAACTTTTGCATTCATTTTTTCAACTAATGACTTCCTTCTCCCCTGTGTTTTCACTGTGTCTGCCTGGCTGGGCTGCCGGGTTTTTAGGTGATCACAGTGTCTTTTTGTAAGGCGGGTTAAAAAGGTAGGGGGTTCAGTTTCATTTCAGAAAAAAACTGAAGTGTTGGGTTAGAAATCTGGGAGTTGTTGAATTTAACACCGTTGAAAATGCCTGCGTTCTTTTATTACTAGGAAGTATGGGAGAGTAACCAAAAGAACTCACTGGCAGGATGTGAAACTGGGGGGGGGGGTTACAATGCCAAGGTACCACCTCGCCTGTTTTGTATAACAGCTGTCTCTCTAGTTTTATTAGGAAAATGTTGTCCCCTCATGCAGTCTTAACTGTCAGATCTGTTCTGTGTATTTGGATTACTTCCTCTCCCTGGCATTCCATCCTACCTGAGAGTTATGTCATTTTCTGTGCATTTGTTGCCCAGTAACTTTGTCTTTTATCCCACTTTTCATAGTCCATCTGTTTTATGTCTCAGATAAAATGTAGGAAAAACTTAGATTTATGGCTAGAGAAAATCAGAATTGGGTGGCTGGTAGTTAAGGAAAAAGCATATTCTTAATGGCAAAAATCTAGAAAATCATACATGAAGCTAGAATACACAGAAAAGAATAAGGTGGACATGGGAAAATGATCTGGTGCTTTTATTTGGACATTTTTAGTGGTAAAAGTAAGGCTGAAAAGGAAACAGTTGAGGTTTGGGAAAGCAAGAGCTAGGGTACCATGAATTTACAAACAAAGCCTTACTTACTTCAGTCTACAGGCTCTTGCTTTTCCCATGATGATGAAAAGCAGAATTTGAAAACCACAGTCCTTTTGCTCCCAGGAATGTGTGAACATACTGTTGTTACGGAGCTACACTTCTTTGTCTCATTTGAACAAACAAATTGCTGGGTCACACCACATATTCAAGTTCTTACCCTGTTTGAGTCAGCTGAACTTCATGAAATGAGTCAAGAGAAGTGGATGAGGGGCTTCTCCTCGGTCCCACTTGCAGCAGCCCGTGCTCTTTGGGTATGGATTTGTGGGGGGCCGTCTCGCCCCCGGAACAGGATGTGCCCTCACAAACGGGGGCCCTGGGAGAGACTGCAGTGCCCCTTCGGCTGTCCGGCTCCTCTCCTCCTCTCTCCCACCCCCTTCCAAGACAGGACCAATGACACCATCCCCAGAATGTCCACAGAGGGTGTAGAAGAGCAGCTTCCTAGAACAACCTCCACTAAAGTCTAAATTAACAGTTGCAAATAAATGGGCAAATGTTTTACTTGGCAAAACTAGAATTTCAAGAAAATTTTAATTTCAAAGCACACCTCTTGAATCTGTTTTACTAACTTCTCCAGTAATTCATGTGTGCTACCTGCATGGAGGGGAGTTAATAATACCTCACCTAGAGGCTAATTCCCAGCAGTGGATTAATTTCATACCACACCCCCTTAACCCCTCATTTATTTAGATGGAATAAAGATGGAAAACACCAAAGCCATCAAATGGGTGATTTTTCATTTTAAGAACACATTATGTGAAAAATTTCTTTCTTTATTAACTTCTGATTATTCAAGCAGATTAATTAGGGTGTGACAGTAGAAGGTTTAAAACTCCAAAGAGAGTTAGTTAGACTTTTAGCACAGTTGAAACCAACTTTTATGTTTTACGAGCAGAGGCTGGTCTAGGAGAGAATCACCCTGTCCAGAGAATGTGTGGCGATGGGGGTCATGAAGGAGTTCCGGGCACTCTCCGTGCCGGTGCACATTCATTGTTAACAGATGCTGAATAAACACCCACACCAACAAGACCAGCACTGTAAACCTGTGTGATGATGTTATCTGATATATTTGTTGTCTTTTAAAAATATTATTTCGTGACGAATAGTGTGGATATTTCATGCTAGTTGAAAATATTACAGTAGCTGATAACACTCTATAAAGGCAGGAATTGAATTAACTAAAAAATATGTCTACTTTCATTATATTTTCTACTTCTAGATCTGCTGGTATATGTTGTTTTAATGAGAGAAGTTAATATACCATTATTGTTCCATCTAAACAAATGAGGGATACGCATTTATGTCACTTTCTACTAGCATAGTACTGTGCACTGCTTATCTGTATGCTGGGAAAATGATTTTCTAACTGTTCTAATTGTTCATGCGCTAGGTGAGCATTTACTTTAACATATGCAGAGGATTCACGCAAGAGATAGGCGTGTTTCTGAGCCTGCAAAGCAAGCAGCACCCGGGCATATTTCTGTGCCTTGGGCGTGTAATGCCGTGTACCTAGAGGTCTCTCCAAAGCCTCCTGCTTTCACAGGTGAGGCTTTCCCAAGCTGACTGGGCCCAGGACATGTGATACTGGGACTGAGGGTGTGGGCTGTGAAATTAAGCCACTGGTGGGAATTAGCATAATTCTGGGTGTGGGTAACGGAAGCCCCGCTGTGGGGTTTAGAGCCCAGATGGGATAGACAGGTAGAGGGGAGGCAGGCTCCCGGCTTCTCCCGGCTCCTTTGCTGCCTTCTGCTTGCCATGACGCGGACGGCTTTTCCTCTGCCACGTCCCTCTGCCATGCTGCCCCGCCTTGGAACCAGCTGGCTGTGGACTGAAACAAGCTGGGAGTGGAAGTGAACATTTGGCCCTACTTTGCTGTATTGGGTGCTCTTTGTCAGCCAGAGAAAAGCAGCATACGGGCCCTGGAGGACGCAGGCGCGTCTGGGGACCACTGGAGGTGTGGCCATGTTCATCACCACCGTTCCGGGTCTGTGGACCATGGAGGACAGGTAAGTGATATTTCTGCCCCTCCACGGGCCCCGTAGGAAAGACTGACACACCCTAAGGTGAAATAGAAATCGGTGAAATGTAACGTGTAATATCTTTCCGGGCCTGTTACTTTGAAGGAGATTTGGACTTCAGTCTAAGTGTAATGCTATAGCTTTTGCAAAACCCTGCCCTAGAGAGCATTGAGACCTGCTATAAGTTAAGGACTATGATTTTGTTACTACGTGAAAAACAGATTGGACAGAAAAACATAGCCAGCAAGCACACTCGGCACCACGCGTCCTCGGAGAACATGATTCAAAGGCGTAATGCAGCACCACCAACACTGCTTTACATCACTACAAGGACCACGATACACAAGACAGAGATAACATGTACGGGAAGGGCGTGTGGGCGCTGCTGATGAGAATGTGAAACGGCAGCCCTGGGGGAGGTCAGGTACTTCCTAGAACCGCGTGACTAGTAATTCCACTCATAGGCATATATCCAGGATGAATAAAAACATCTTCACAGAAACACTTGTACATGAGTTCAGGACAAACAAGAGTGCAAATAAACTAAGTAGCTGCCAGCTGATACACTGATATGAGGCATGTGCTATGTCCGTACAGTGGACTCTCTTTGGCCATGGAGGAAATGAGGCCTCCTGCCTCGTACAGCACGAGTGAACTCTGCAAAGGCTTATGCCGAGCGAAGGAGCTGGTCAGAAAAGACAGCATTTGTAAGACTTCCTTCATGTAAAATATTCCGACTAGGCTGAAGGAGGGAAACAGCAGATTCGAGTTCGCCATGGTCTTGGGAGGTGCAGATGGGGGTGAGGGCTCGTGGGCGTGGTGTTCGGGTTGGAGGTGCAGGAAATATTCTGGAATGTTCTGGAATTGGATAGTGGGGATGGATACAGAGGTCTTCAAATACAATGAAACCCACTGAAATAAAGTCTCAGATGAGTGAACTGGGGGATGTGAACTGTACCTCATGGTAAGTGAGAGGGAGACTGGCAGGGATGTGGGTTCTGTGATGAATCTCTTCTCGTGCTGCAGGTCACAATGGCCAGGCCTCAGAGCTGACTGTGGGTAAGAATTGCCAAATGCCAAAGTCCTGGCCGGCAGGGTGCCCCCTGTGTCTCCCTCCGACTCTCAAACCCTAGTCCTACGTAACAACCTGCTATTTATCTGTCCCCAGACACTTCTACTTGCCTTTGCTAAACCTCAGCTATATTTCTCTTTCCCTTGTACTTCTAGTAGAAGAATAATTCAGTTATCAAGTTCAGTTCAGACTCCTCCTTGAAGCTCACCTTGGCTGTCTGGCCCTGTAACACAGCGTTGTGATTTTCCATGCGACTGTGACAGATGGTGTGTTCCTCTGCACAACTCAGCCACAGAGCATTTCAAAGGCCACTTTGAATCCGCGCTTTTTCTTTATCTCCCTCCCCTCCCTTCCCCTTCCCCTTACCGTTCCCCTCCAGCCCCTCCTTCCCCTCTATCCCGTCAGGATTTTCTCTGCTGACTTAATAGTCCTAAATTTCTCTTCTCCCAGATGATATCTATAAAACTATTCATCTTTTGTTTCCTACAGTATGTTAATCAGATTTCTGGTCCTGTAACAAAATGTCTGAGACATTCAGTTTATACGGGGGCAAGATTTATTTTGGCTCCTGTTGGAGAGAGTTCAGCCACAGCCACTTGGAATCTTTGCCTTTGGGCGGGTGACCAGGCAGAACATCTGGGTGGGAGAGTGTGAGGGAGGAAAGCTGTGTATCTCTCACCAGCAGGGGGCGTTCGCTATCCTCTTCAAAGTTTCAAAGACTGCTCGCAGTGACCTAACTTCCTCCACTTGGCCCCGCTTTCCAAAGATGGCACTAGCTTCTAGAAGCACCATGGGAAGCAACCAAACCTTTCACACACAGCCTTTGGGAGGCACTCGACATCCAAACTCTAACAAAGTGCTAGGTGCACAACAAACCTCCCTTTCACGGAAGGTCACCCTATTCTCATCACAGCATAGTCCTCCTCCTCTCTTTCCAGGACTTAGGTCCTGGGGATAATTTCCAGCAGTATATAACTGCCAAATTTTTCATAATCTGTTCGATGGAAGTTTTCAATAAATCTTCACTGAGTACTTTCTATGTGGCAAGCACTCGTTCCCATGAGCACCACAGAGAACAAGAGTCCAGGGACTTTGAAATTATTACTCAAGGCCAGAGAATGCAAGTGTGCTTTGAAAATCCATTTGGGTGACGGAGCAAGAGTGAGTGAGAGGCAGCTGAAGGCTGGCTGGGTATGAGGGGTCTGCAGGGTTCTGAACCGTGGACTGAACGACAGGAAGCACGAGGCTGTCCTAGTGGGAGGACAGTTTGTGCAGACTCTAGTGTCAGGAGGTGCTGGAAGAGCTCAGAGATCTGCAGAATGTCCAGCAGGCACAGGCACAGTGGGGGAGGATGAGGGGCTTAGACTGGGGTTTGCATGTTGCTGTATTACATTGAGTTCTTCTAATTTCAAAGGAAGCTATGTGAGGAAATTTAATACATGTACTAGTTTGTAAGTGGGTGACATTTTGGAATGTAGTGTTTATTTTCTCCTATAAAAAAAAGCTAACCAGTCTAGGGAATGAAAAGGAAAGTGCAGTGTGATGATCAGGAGGCGCGCTGACACTGCCCTTCAGCCGAGCATCCAGCTAGTAAACACCGGGACACACAGCACACCACGCTTCAAGTCATGACTGGTGACACTGAAGGATGATTTTCCGACAGTTGCCAATATGCAGTGTGGGTTTCATATTTTTACCTAATCAGATTCTAACTAAAAGGCAAGGGGAAAGGATTGTTTTCTCTTAGGAAAAGTTTAAAAGGCCTTTCTGTTGCCACTTTGAAGAGAATGCACATCTCATAATGGATGAAAAACAGTTCTGTTGACTAGAGATATAAAGAATGGTAGTAGCGGGCCGGGGAGTTAGCTCAGTGGTTCCGGCGCCTGTCTTGCAAGCACAAGGGCCCGGGTTCAATCCCTGGTAACCACATACCATACTGGGCGTAGAGACTCACGCCCAGCAGCAACCAGTACCACATACCACAGTGCCGGGCGTGGTGGCTCACGCCTGTAATCCCAGCCCTCGGGAGGCAGAGACAGGATGATTGCTGTATGTGAGTTTGAGGCTGAGCTCAGGGCCAGCCTGAACCACAAAGCAAGACCCTATCTCAAAAAACCAAAAAAAAAAAAAAAAAAAGAATGGTAGTAGCATCACATATTGCCAGCCAGAATCTGAAAAAGCATTTTGGAGCAACACTGCATTTTAATCACAATCCATTAAACAGATCAAAATCCTTAATAATGTTTATGCCTTTGGATTTTAGAAAGTCTACCCCCAGGAATTTATGTTAAGGAAAAGATCATAGAACTGTACAAACATTTATCTCCATTTACATTCAATCACTTGTCAGAATTCATGTGGTATTTTGTAACTTTTTTTACCTGACAAAAATAGTGAAAAAATGGGCATATTTTCCCCTTAAGCATACTTCATGAAAACACTTTTGTCATTAAATATTCTTCTAAACAATTATTGTGTGGAATGCAGAATTTTACATTGCAAAGGAGTACTTAAGAATTCCCTATTTCTACCTATTTTGAACGTTTTAAAATGCTATTGCCTTTTAAAAGTGTTTGAATATAAATGAAAATAACTCAAAATGCATCATATTGTGTGCCACTCACTAAGTTTTTGCCTCATGAAAATAAGTTTATTTAATGTTTACAGCCAACTTCTGGGACTGGTACTATTATCAATCCACTAACTTGAAAAATCGACACACAGAAACATTCATAATATACCGAAGTCACACCTGTAGCAAATACTGCATTTGTGTTTACAAAGAAGCGCAGGCAATCCGATAGCACAATCCACCCCTTTAACTATGACACTATATTTCTAGCAAATATTTAAGCAGAAAGTAAAAGTCTCTGTCACTAGACATGATAACATTCTACTCAAATTCATTGTTTAGAAGTCATCACAAATTTCTCAGGGAGGAATTATGTGACAACTGTGTGGTTCTAGCCCTAATTTCTCTGTCAGATTTCCATTTCCCCTTGTCAAGAATGTGGAATATAGATTTCATCATTTTATGTGAGGTCTTGTGACTAAAGAACATAGATGAGTCTCCTTACATGTATGTATTTGGACAAACACGTCACACCACACAGTATGAGCAGGACTTTGATGTCGCCACAGTGGGAAAAGTCACCTTAGCTGATTTCACATCCTCGGTCTCTGGTGGGCTTTTTGTTCCTGGATTTGCAGTGTTCTCTGCCACCTCTGTGCAGCTGTGACCTAATCGTACCGTTGGCTTGAGCTAGCCCTTGCCATGAGTCTTCTACACAAAGTTGGGCCCTGTGTTTGTAGAAGAAAAGCATACAATAAGAAGCATGAAAACAGCGCTTTGCAGCTGGAGTAAAGGTGGACTGAAATCTAAGAGAAATGCTGGTGACCGGGGCCGTGGCATGCCTATGACATGCCACGTGTCTCCGAGTGTGTGGTGAGCGCTGTGCCCTGCGCTAACAGCCCCTGCCTGATGTGCTTACATTGCTTCTCATGGCAAGGTGGGAAGGCTCTGTGTTTGCTCCACGTGCGTAGAGGAGGCTGATACAGGAAGACAGTACTGGCATTCTTCATCACCAAACTAGTTTTGCTTTTGAGATGGCAGAGGACATTTTTACTAGCCACCTTTGTGTCTCTGGTCCTTCCCCAAATATAAATCCTTAAGTTACTATTTTTATTATTATTTTCCTTCTACTAAGCAGGAAAGAAACTGACCTTTTAATCTTTTCAGACACTTCGGTGCTTTTTGCGGGAGAAACATTTTTTTCTTCATATTATATACTCTCACCTTTCATTGCCTCGGAGATTCAGCTCCTGAGCTGCTCTGGAGGACATGATGCTTCCCCACAAGGGCACTTGAGAGTAGCCTGATCTGATCGTCCTCAGGCAACTTCAACAAACACTAAGCTGGAGTGGAAGGAAGCCATGGGAGTCCGGCAAATTCACACCCTTCTCCATTTACCCGTCTTTGTGGCTTATTTGGGTCCCTCAGCCCCAGTTGCTGATGCCTCACCCCTCTGGCATCAGGAGCAAGGGAGAAGCTTTCTTGCTTTGCATCTCTCCAGCTGGCCCCTGTGCAGTGTCTGGCTGCCATCCTGGGCAAGACCCCTCATCATCAGAGGGCAGAGTCTTCCCTGGCTGTGTGAAATCCCAGCCATATTCTGAAACAGGCCCTCCATCTCTGCCTGGTGCTTTCCTTCCGACCGCACCAGCTCACTTCAGTGCGCTGTCACGTTCTCGGCTTTCTTGCTGGTGAAGTTTACCGTGGGACCTTTTCCCATGGCCCTCCTGGACTGGGCTCCACTCTTGTATGGTAAGAAGGAAGCACTTACCCTGCTGCTCAGTGTGCTGTCACTGGTTACAGTGCTCAAAGCTTCTCTCTCAGTATTCTCTTTCTCTTACAGATGAGCCAGGAAATTTCAGTGATTGGAACAAAAATGTTACTCTTCTCCTTAACAAAAATAACTGATATTTATTTTAGAAAATTATTTGAAAAAGAGAAACAGAAGTGGTCAGAGATGACTAGCGTTGGCGTTCTGGTGTCTTCTTTGTGTATTGGCAACATATCCTACACTACATAGGTAGAGGTGCAAATACATTTATACAGCTAAGGAAAGTCATGTGAAAAATTGCCTGTAGTCTTAGCTGGTTGGCTAAGAGAGTAGACATATTTATGTTTGTAATAAGGGTACTTTGTACAGGTTACACTTACTTCCCCCTTTGTAAGAAGTTGTAATGTGCACATATACTACTGCATCCAAATATTCGAGATAGAGTTTGAGAAATTCTTCCTGTGCAATTACTAACAAATAAAGATGTAAAATATTTCTTCTTATCTCTTCTCTTTTTTTTTTTTTTTTTTTTGAGACAGGGTCTCACTTTGTGGTTCATGCTGACCCTGAGCTCAGCCTCGAACTCACATACAGCAATCCTCCTGCCTCTGCCTCCCGAGTGCTGGGATGACAGGCGTGAGCCACCACGCCCGGCACTGTGGTATGTGGTACTGGTTGCTGCTGGGCGTGAGTCTCTATGCCCAGTATGGTATGTGGTTAGCAGGGATCAAACCCGGGCCCTTGCGCTTGCAAGCCAGGCGCCGGAACCACTGAGCTAACTCCCTGGCCCATCTTCTTATCTCTTCTTAATCAATAGAGGAAACCAACTACTGAGACTTTTCTGACCATATATTAGTTTTGCCAGCTCTCGAATTTCATATAAATAGAACTGTGTAATAATTATTCTTTGGTATCTGATTGTCTGGGTCAGTGTGATGTCTAATAGTCACCCATTTATTTGAGCTTACCGGTAGTTTATTCTTTTTTATTCCTATGTAGTATTCTTTGTCTGGATATATCACACTGTATTTTGTGGTGGGCATCTGGATTACTTCCAGTTTCAGGCTCCTTCGAATAAAGATGCTATTCTAACTAGGGCTGAGGCCATCACTGTGACTGCGCTGTCTTCCATCTCCTTCCCCACCATCCTGGCCGCCTCTCAGTCTTGAAGTGCTCTCTAATGATCTTCTCTCCTCCTGGCAATCTCCACAGAGTACTTCCTGGGCTTGATCTGCTGAAACAACCATGGTGGATGTATTATATCAAATTGACTGTGATATTTCATTTTCCTCCAAATCTTGAGAGAGAATCTCACCCTAAGAATTGAAGTTTTCGTAAAGAAAGCCCTGATTACAAAAGGCAAAGAAATTGGCCTTCCAGGTGCACTGTCAGATCATATGTTATGGTCGAAGGTGATTTCTGTAAATATGAATAGGCATTCTCTAGCTTTTAGGCCAAAAAATAAAATCATGCAAAATGAGAAAAGTGGTGTTGTAAGAGACGTGATCTGGCTTTGTACATACACAGTGAGCTGGAGAGGCAGTCTTTTTCGCGACAGTTACAATCGTTGTGCCATAAGGAAACAATAAGAAGGAAGGGAGGGCCGTGAAGCCTTTGTGGAGGAAGGAGGCGCTCTCCGGGAAGGGAGACTGGAGCCTGACGGTGGCACCAGAGGTCTGAATCCAGATGGCTTGGATTACATTTCTTCTTCCAGTCATTTAGGTTTGAGACAAACAAAAAGTGTGAAGTGGCGTACACGTTCCTAAAATACAGACCCCAGGAAGAAATGCTAGTGTAGAGGAAGGAAATGCAGAGTCGACTTGAGAGCAAGTAGGAATAGATGTGGATTTTATGTTATGAAGAGGTTAGCAAGAGACTTACAGGAGACAACAGATTCGAGGGGTGGGAGGTATCTTCCTCCTCGCCTTACAACACACTGTTGCGAATGGAGCAACTTCAGCTGACTGCAGACTGGTTATCCTAACTGTGTGAGTGGCACTCTGGCCGGGCCTCCCCAGCTTCCTGGGAGGGACACACGCTGAGCCTCCCACTTGGCCCTGCCTTCGGCTCCTTAGGGGTGTCGGAGTCACACGCTGATGTCCCCTGACGGTCCCTGCTATGTGTGTCCATGGGGCAGCTGCCTCACTGTAGCACCCCTGAGGGGCAGCGAGAGCGCCACCAGCCCAGAGAGCTGGCCGGACTTGGAGGCTTTCACAGCTCAACCTGGAAACAGCATCCTATGATCTATGTCGTGGTCTTTGTTGAAAATGAGTCTCCCTAGATCTTGGGCACACTCAGGGATGGGAGATGGCACAGGGCCTGGGCTCCCGGAAGCAGGGTCGTCGGAACCTCGTGAGAGCCGCTGACCAGGTCTGCAGAAATTAATATTTGGGGACATGGTCTCATACACTACTCAAAAAATGCCCTGAATTTCCTACTACCTATAACTTTGTAGTGAAAAGTTTCATGAGAATGTTAGAAATGTTTTCCTTCCATAGGCAGCCATGTGCCAGTAGGGGTGTTTTTGGCATTTACTAATGCACTCAGTAACTTGATTTCAAAAGTGAACTGTGCCATACTGTATAATTTCGAACACTTTTCTCGTAAAAATGTATTACCTTTAATTAGACTCATTTAAAGCTGTTAAGATTCTTGTCAGAAATAATTTTTAAGTGGATGTGTCAAGATAAAAACAGCAGTTGTCAAGTGGAGAAAACAGCAATTTGTGAATGTTCTGTCTGGCTTAGGAGCAGTTGGCTCTTTAAATACTCACTGAGCATTTGTGCTTACAGTTTCTTTCATGGCAGCCGCTCAGGCAGCTAGGAATTCAAACCATTGGAATGCTATTGTTTGTGGTAAATATTTGTCCTATGACTAGGGAATTAAATTTGATTCCTACCCTGCAATATAGACAAAAACATCACTAAGAAGGAAAAGCATTTAAGCAATTCACTTCACCAGTTGGCTAGACCCGTAGCCTGAGTGAAGCACTCTGGGTAATTACAGAGTGGAATAATGACCGCAGCGGAGACCACTCTTTGGGGAAAGCAAACCAGGAGGCTTTAAGAGTTTGACAGTGCTTGAATTCTATTTGTAATCTTCTCAGGCTATTAATTTCTTCAGCAAGCTTTTGTTATCGAATGGCGAAATGGTGTGCTTTTGCAGCGGGCTTCTCAGGAGCGGCATGATTGTGATTTGGGGGGCACATTATTTTCTACTGATGTGGGGTACCCAGTGCATTACGAGGTGTTTAGCAGCATTCCTAATTCAATCGGATTCTACTAGCTCTACGAGCCATGTCTGTAATCCCAGTTTGCACACCTAAATATGTCTAGACCTTGTCATATGTACTTAAGGTTTGGGGTATGTAGGAAAAAAAATCACCAAACTGTGGAGTAGCTTTTGCATTAGAGAATTCTGAACTAACAAAATGTAAGGATATCTTACTTTCATGCACTGAGTTTTAAGAATTGATATTTTTCTTGGTTCCTCAAATGAAATTTCATAAACTACATAGACCATGCATTCTCCTACTCATTGAGGTGATTAACACTGGTAGAGTGGTTACTTCATGCAAAACATTTTACCAGGCATTGTGGAAGATACTGAGAAAAGTAGATATAGATTGTCATCCTCCAGAAACTTGAGATGTCAGAAGTTGGGTGGTGAAGATTTCAGTCATTTACACATGTCTTTATAATGTACGGAAGAAAACAAAATTGAACAAGTGAAAGAGATAAAATCCTGGTGTAAGGGGAAGAATTTGTTTTTTCCTTGCAGACAAGTGGTAGGTTTACAGTTCATCCCCAAGGAGGGTTCTGAGGGCAAGTTGGGATAGATGAGGCTGAGCTGTGGTTGTCACATATGGGAGTAGACTGGAGTGGCAGCTGGGTCTCTGGAGCAAAATGTGGGGTCTGATGCCAGGCCAGTGGCAGTATGCTTTTCAAGACCAGGTGCTGAACTGTAACCAAAACTCACTTATTTATCACAAAGCACTAACAGTGCACATTCAGCCTGAACACTGGAGATTTGTTTTGGAGAAAACAACTCATTTACTAACATTTTTCATCTTAAAAGAAAAACACAATAATACACTTGCCGTAGTAGATTCAGCCCCACTGGCTAGGCAAGTGACAGGAAACCCTGGGAAGTCAGCAGTTTACACCTAGTCCCGCCTGTAAGCCCTGGGTTATAAGGGGAGGTAATAGAAAACTGGCCTGGTTTTGTAAGAAGTGAGGCTTTCTAGTAGAACTCAAACTCTTCTTTTATGCAGTGACTCAGTGGTGGTATATGGAAAGCAAGTCCAAGTCCTACAGAGGCAGCAGAAATGAGGTATCACTGCTCTCAAGTACCTGCTGCTGGCTGGTTACATGCCCAATGTTTCCGCTGTTGGAAGGCCCTTATTTGGGTAAACTTTTTGAAAAAGTGAAAATTGTGTCAAATGACATTACTGTCTATCTTGACAGTAATATTTTAACTAATATCTTGATGATTTACAAAGAATATTCCAAAGATTATTGGTAAGTATTCACTCTAGTAGCTTTATTGACAAATTGCTTGTTTGAGGGCTAGGGATTTGGCCTTGCAAGCTCAAGGTCATGAATTTGATCCCCAGTATCACATGCACACAAAAAATACACTACAAATTGCTTGTTTGAAAGGTAGAACAAGATGCCTATATTCCTCTATTATAAAACACGGTGAAGCCTTCCAAATGCACCACACATTTCACATAAAGAACCCAACCTTTCCCATGTGGCTTTGGTTACAAAGTCCTTTCATTGTGTAGCACCTCATGAGAGCATAACCCATGCTTTGGACATCCCTGCTTTATGAATAAGTTTGCAAAACGAAGAGCTGGTGCCCAAGGGCTAGACTTCATGTGAACAAGGTCAAAATGGATGCACAGCAGCCTGTGAGCTCACAAACTCCTCCTCTCTCATCCTGCTCTTGACTGCAGCTCTATACACCCACCGCTTCCACCAAATAAATTTCTGTATCTCTGTCCCTGGCTTTTAGGTTTTATTATACATTACTCTAACAATCAGTTCTGGACACACCACCTGCTTACCCCAGAAAAGTAAGCGAAGAAGTGGTAGGAAAAATAATAGAAATCTTAAGAAAGAAATAAGAAGTGAATCCACATTGGCTGATGTTTGAGCAGGGCAGTGGACTGGTCGAGAGGGCAGTGCTCCTGAGTTTTGGGGTTCGAAAGTGCAAATGGTATGCCATAGAATATTATTTCTGAATGCTACCAGAATATTTGTCAAGTTGCTTATTTCCTTGTCAAACTGCAGTAGACATTTAGAGTGCTTTCCATTTGTCTATAACTGTGAAGAAGAGTTTCCATAAACAGGGAACCAAACATTCAGGGCTTCTGAGTTAGAATAGGAGCCTAGGGCCGGGGAGTTAGCTCAGTGGTTCCAGCGCCTGTCTGCCAAGCACAAGGACCCTGGTTCGATTCCCCGGTAACCACGTAACAATACTGGGTGTGGAGATCCACACCCAGCAGCAACCAGTACCACATACCACAGTGCCGGGCGTGGTGGCTCACGCCTGTAATCCCAGCACTTGGGAGGCAGAGGCAGGAGGATTGTGATGTGAGTTTGAGGCTGAGCTCAGGGCCAGCCTGAACCACAAAGCGAGACCCTGTCTCCAAAAAAAAAAAAAAAAAAAAAAGAATAGGAGCCTAATGGAGATGAGAGGTCATGGGTTAAGGCAGTTGTTAGAGATTGGCTACCCTGGACAGAAAGACAAAAGGGATGATATGGAAAAATCTTGGTTTTGTCTTTTGAATCTACATTTTCAGATAACAGATATCCCACTCTTAGGATGCTTCTTCCATTCCTATGGCTCTGAGGAGACAGCAGCCATCCCAGCAGCCTTGTGGCCTCAGAGATTAGCAGCACAGTAGCCCTGCCAATCACAGTAACCTGTTTTCATAGCTACGGTGATGAGCACATGGCCCAACTCAGGCCAGTCATAATCCTGCACTGTAATTTTAAAGGAAAAACAATAGAACGGAGAATCTCTGGATTTATTTAGCCAGAATGAGGAAAGCCTAGAAATATCTGCATTCGTATGTCTTCTCCCATCCTGTCCTTCCTTCTGCCTCCAAGTAGGAAGCTGATGCATAGAAAAGGCGAAGCAGACAGGAGATCTAAGCTCAGAAGCTGAGGGAGAGGACGAGGGTGACACGTGGTCCGAGTTCCTGGGAGCCTTCGGCACCTTTGCTCTGGGCTTTCCTCTTATGTGAGTCCATCATTTTCAACAAAGTTTACCTTGTTTAAGTCTAGTTTCTGATCCATGGATAATTATTTTTCAATTACCTAAATATTTGCTATAAAGATTTATCTTTCTCCCACCTTTTAATCTGTTGCATCACTCTGGTAGCCCTGTGGTATTTGGGTGACAAAAACACAGGCCCACAATTTTGATTAGTTGCTTATTTTAAGCACCTTTTGGTGGTTGGAAAAGGCTGTAGATGCAGAGGAGATGTAGACAGCGCTGCCTCGAGTCACCCAGCATGTGATCACATTGCGCGATGCTCACAGGGAGGTGTGTGTTGCTGTGTCGGCACCCGCGGTTTCTATGGAAGATGCTCCTTGTGAGAGCGTGAGCATCAGTCAACTTTGCCAGAAGTGGCTGATAAAGTACACCTCTGTGAGAATCTGAGTGGGTGGTGGAGGCGTGGCCTGGGGCCTCCTCTCCTATGGCGCTGTCTCCCTGCTGTGCCCCCCAGCTGCTCTGAGTGAGCAGCCCCCCTCCGCTCTGCCCTTCCGTCCTGTTGCTTTTCCCTGGAGCCAGGTGGCCATGGACTGAGTCCTCCACAGCCATAAGCTTCATTAACCTTCTCTGTCCCTGAGTTGTGGGTGTCGGTACTGCACCCAGGGATGGGAAAGCTACATCTTTATATTCCTTTCAGAAACTCTGTTCATTATGCCTTACTTTGTTTCTTTATAAAAGGCGGTAACTTCCATGATGTGCTTTGAAGTCAGAAGCATCTGAACTCTTGAGAGAAAAGACAGACAATTGATTTTTCACTGTGAATTGGAAACACAAATATGAGCACTACACCAGTTTTTTTCTTGTTATTTGTTTTGCTTTCTCTGTCTTTCAGTTAAAAGAAAGCCTTTTGGAGCTCTGTAGGCCTTAGATCGTTACCTCCCTGCTCCTCTGTTTTCTGTGTGCTTGCAGGATTGATAATGTGGACATAGGTTGCTCTTGAAGCCTGTTTTGGAAGGTGTCTCAGCAGAACACCAATGTACTCTCAGGACACATGTGCAGGCGAAGCTGTGCGTGAGCCATGGGGAGGTGTGATGTACACTCAGCTGGGTATTTATGGTTTGATGTGTCTGCGAAGTGAGCGGCCATTGAGGCCCCTTTGCAGGGGGGATCTGGGTAAAAGGCTACTGTTGGAGACACTGTGAGGGAAATATTTGTACACTGGGTAAAGATAAAAGGGCATGGACTCATGGGGGCAGAGGTTGGACAGATGGGGTGGGGTCCTAAGTTATCACGACGATGTAGGGTCTGAATCCTAAAAGTCCTGGGAAGTATCTACAAGGCTGCAGCAGGATGGTAATTTGAGTTTTGTGATGATATTGTTCTCCGCTGAAGAATGAGTCCAAATGGCCAGATGGGGCAAAAGGCCATTCTAGGCCCTCTTCCTGCTGGTGTCATGGACACGAAAGAGCAAGTGTGGAAGAGCTGTGTGGCTGGAGGCCATAACCTGCCAAGCACTGCCACTCATCTGACGGGCTCCTCCCCGGAGGCTGAGGTGGCCAAAGCGTCACCGAGTAGAGTATCAGTAGAATAGCAGATTCTGTGCAGCTGTGTGGAGGATTAAAAGACGCACTGTGCACAGAGCTAACGCTTCCCCTTGAGAGCACACTGCTGGGGCTCGTCTGTGTCCATGTGCTTCAGGGTGCGTCAGGCTTCTCCTTCAGTCGTGACACGTGCCCACGGGGAAGACTGGTCAGCACGTCTCACTTCCTTGAGCCACGTAGGTTTTACATCGACCGCATGAAATTCATTTTTGTTCCCTGGATTCCTTGGGAAATGCTTTTGCAGAAGAAATCAAACCTGAGAGAGGATGATGAGAAAAATGACCTCAGGCAGTTCCCTCTTGACGTCCCAGGCCCTCGGCATGGCCCTCGCTCGAGACACCCCGCTGGCCTGCGTCAAGGCCTGTGCCCTCGCTGCAGGCCCAAGGGAGCTGCCTGGCCCCAGTGTCCCTGAGGTGGCGCTGACGCACAGCCTGCAAGGTTCCTAGTGCCTGTGGAGGGACCATGGCACCCGGCCAGCCGGCTCATGATGTCACAGAGGAATCTCGGCACTTGGAGGGCTGATAGTGCTTTCACCAGCCCTGCACTGAAGTCAGGAATTTGGCTTCCAAAAAGATCCTTTTCCTCCATGACTTGCAGCCCAGCAAAACCAACACCAGGCACTTGGCAGTTAGAGACACTTCTATGCTGACTGTTGCCCCCCGTAACGGAAGTGAGGACATGATTAAAGGGATGTTGCTGGCCCTCTCCACGGATGGACATATTTATTCCCACAGAGGGGTAGCCACAGCTGCCCTGCAAGCGTCTGAGCTGTCCTTTGTGGGCATCGACAGAGCAAGAGCTGTAGGGGGAGCTATTTTGTTTTGAATGCAGAGTATAATCTGCCTTTCCAAGTGAGCCACATGATTAAAATTCTGAGCCTCCTATGGAGAAAAGCTCTACTTTCTGGGCTATTATGAAATATTACAGAAAGAAACTATTGGTCATATAATACACATCAGTGTGGGTCTAAATTGTGAAGAAGCAGATGCTATCCTGTCTTGGTTACATCTGGGTAAGGGGAAAGCGCAGGCTTTGAAAGTTCTGAGTCCAGCTCAGCAAAGTGCCACGCCTCAGTGCCGACACGTATTAGGCTAGGGTCTTCATAACCCTATAAAATGGAAATAGAAAAACCTGTCCCCCAGGATTCTTATTTGCTTTACTTTGACAATGTATTTAAAGCTTGACAGTAATAAGTGCTCAGAAAGCTCCAGCTTGCTGTATCTCTCAGGGGTATGAGACGTTACACCCTTTCACACTCATCTGCAAATTTTGCCTCTTCGATTAGCTTCCTGCTTTTCATTTGGACAGTGTGGTCAGTTCACAACCAGGACACATACTCAAATAAGCTCCATATGTGGCTGTGCCTCGAGATTCCTATGGCTGACAGAAGCCTCTGCGGGTGAAAATACCACAGAATAGCACTGGATGCTGTTGGGAAATTTATTTGTGCTCAAGCACAGGTCGGGGAGAAAATAATGACAGAATAGCGTTTGCTACTCGGAGAGGCCTGGGCAGCGATTTGAAAAGGACTCCTGAACAAAGCTATTTCCTGGCATGCGGTGGATATAGCTGCAGCAGCCTGAGGACAGCTCTGCCCTGCTGGGATATAATATTCTGCTCAGATTGAGCCTCTGTCAGGATTCAAAATGCTGTAAGATACAGCAAGCCAATCGCTCAGCTTCCAACAAGAAGAGATTGCTTTGGAATCCATTTTACAGTCGCAAATGGGGCTTGCTCCTAGTCCAAGCGTAAGCCCAATACGTAAATAAAGAAGGGGTAAATAGCAGCCTATGAAAGGCCAGCAGCACATGACGAGGGAAAGCGTCCTGCTCCTGTTCCCTTGGCTTGCTGGACCCGGGCGTCATGATGAGGTGCTACATCCTCTCAGGATATTACTTCAGAGAACTTACCAGAAGCCTTGCTAAAAGGTTGTTCTCTGAATTTTTTTCTTCAGTCACATTTGTACAAGAGAATTCCATATTTGATAACATCCTGGTACTTCCCTTACTTAACAAAGGCATCTTAAATTTTCCGTGATGGTAACATTTGCTTCAAGTCCAACCTTAAAATAGAGTACTTATGAGATATTCTTGGAATAAAGCCGGAAGGAAACACGGAGACAATTACTCCAGTCCCCTCATTTTATAGGTGACAGTGTGAGGTCCCAGGCGTGGTACCTTTTTGGGCCAGTCCAGAGACCAGGCTCCATGCGGTGGAGAACTCTGGTTGTCCCACTGTGCTGGTGCTTTGCCAACTTCATGCAGTGCTCTCTGGGGGATGCTGAGTAATAAGAGATGGCGCCAGCTGGGAGATCCTGACACACAAAATACGTGTGGCCACGGCAGGAACGTGGGGTTTCTTCCTATCCTGAATGAAGAGTTGTGCAGCCTGTCTCCATTCTTACACCATGGGGATCAGCTTGGCATCAGGCAGGCCTAAGGAGCCTGGGCAAGTATGTTGTGGAGCGGTTCATGTCAGGCCTGCAGCTTTGTCCCTGCCCCTCTTCTTTTTTAGAGACTCTGCCTCATGGCCCCCCAGAAGCATTCCATAATTCTTTGGTTTGGCCAAGGTAGACACAAAATGGCTCCTCTCACAGCCTCTCTCCATAGTTTCTGTAAGTAGGGCTGATAGTTCCATTCGTTCTCTTTTGAGGGATGAGTTGGTAAGTCATGGACTCCTGTGATCTGAAGTCACTGTCTCAAGATGCCATGAGATGGGACTATAAGCAATTGTATGAGGGAGAAACGGAGACAAATGAGTGAATGGATAAGTTAATGAATGAACAAGTTCAGTCAAATAAATGAGGCAAAAATGAAAATTTAGCACACTTGAGCCTGGCTTTTCTGGTCTTGCTCATGAAGCCACAATGTGGGGATGGTCAGCCAAGTCAGTGCTAATGACATGCCTCGGATATTGAATCTTTTGATGACCTAAGCCAGCTCTTACACTGGTGTGCCTGACCTAGGAGTCAATAGCTTTCTCCGTCCCTCTCTCTGACTTAATCAGCTCCAATCAAGGTTTCAGTCCACGCAGGAGGAGGTGGCATGCGAAGCTCACACTGCTGATGCGTGGCTCTGTGACGCAGGATGCCCAGCTAGGCATGGAGACAGAAGATAAGTGCTGGATTGGCTGATTTTTTATTGCGATTGTTCTATTTTTTGTTTTGGCTTTTTTTTTTTTTGTAAAGAATTTTTAAGAAACTCACTCCAGCTGAATTCTAAATGATGCCTAGATTCAGATCCTTTTGAAACAAAAATATTTTTCTGTTATCTGAGTGGCTCCTGGATGCCATGGCTATGAGAGGACAGGACATGGAAAGGTTTGGCCAAGTGTAAAGCGTAAGTCTAGCAACCAGAAGAGTATAGAAATGATTAAGAGCAGGAGAAAAGGTAAAAGAGAAGCACCAAATTTGAGGTTGGTTTTATTTCCCAAAAGCTCCCAGGGAATTGAGAAGGAGGCCAAATGCACAATTAAGAAAGGCTTGCTTGGGAAGGTATGCATTAATTAATAGGATTGCCCATAGAAACTGAGCATCTCTCTTTCAAAGCAAAGTCCTGGCACCGAAACCCATTGGCCGCCAACCAGCTAGCCTCAAGCAGCTTTGTTTACCCTTGAAGTGGTTACTGTGGCAATAGGATGCAATGCTGTGATTGGTCAGGCATGGTCACGTGACCTGGGAGCCATGGGAGACACAGACACCACCCTACTGACTACGGAATGTGTGATAACAAAGATGGGAGAGTGGAAGTCCACAGGAAACAACAGCAGATGTCCAATTTTCCCCAACATGGTGTATTATTCAATTTGGGTCACTAAGTTTAAAAAGAAAGGAGGTTTATTTAAGTCACAATATCAGAGATCCATGATCGTGATCCTGAAACAGACTCAACTGCAGTGGGGCTCTCTCAGCATGTTACAGCGTGGCTGGCCCAGCAGGAGTGAGAGAGCGACCCAAGGGCTTCCCATCAGGCTCTGCCTCCTTAGTCCTCCCCGGGACCAAGCTCCCCACATGTAGTATTTGAGATGAAGACCAGCCATCCCGCACCAGGGGGGACACGGTATGGAATTTAAACTCCTTTAATGGTGGCTTTCCTCTTACAAGAATGTTGCCTAAGATAAGCATTTCTATAAGATTTACATGAAAAACACTTTTCTCCCCTTCACTGGAGATTCATACCAACAGAATAGTTACGAATACTGAACATCATAGAAACTTATAGAATAATATTGGTTTTGAGGTGTAATACTGAGAAAGTAAATATAGAATAGTATGAAATCATAAAGGTTTCAGTTTTTTGTTACATGATCTTATTAACAACATGAAATTTCCTACAGTGCGTATTAATATAAATAGTTTCAGAGCCATAAGCCTGTAATTTTTATGAAGCTGTCTGTTCTAGCTCCTTGAGTATACCATTTTCTAGAACTTTTTGCTAATGTAGCTATAGGGAAAGAACATACCAATTAGAATGACTGCCTGACCCCATGAGAATTATTCTTGGATCACTTATCCCTTTCCCAAGGAGTTTGCCTAAAAAACAAAAAGTGATTATTGCATAGTTTCAGAAACTCTGGCTTCTTTTCACACACTTTCTTAGTCCTTTCTTTTAGGAAAATGTTGACAGAGGCAAGAAACTTAGCTCAGTGGTTCCAGTGCCTGCCTTGCAAGCAGAAGGTCCCAAGTTCAGTCCCGGGCATCATATACCACAATGCTGGGCACACCACACAGGTAATCTGAGCAGTCAACACCACATACCGCAGTGCCAGGCATGCTGACTCACGCCTGTAATCCCAGCACTCAGGCGGCAGAGGCAGGCTGTGAGTTTGAGGCTGGCTTGGGTTACATAGTGAGCTCAGAGCCAGCTTGAGCTACAAAGCGAGACCTTGTCTCAAAAAAAAATGTTGACAGAGAAATCATTCACTAATTTGAAAATTATCTCTCATGCCTAAGACATGTCTCATTCTGCAATAAAGATGGGTACTTAGAATAAAAAGAAAGTGCATATAAGGTAAGTGAGCGTTGCTAGGTACATGTGCCCTGGGAAGGAACTGAAACGGGGCCGTGCTGCTAAGACTGATTTCTTCCTCCTCCGCTTGGTATCTACCTTCAAAGACAGGCGAGCATGTCATTCATCACATTCTCTGTTTCCTTTGTAGTAAGTTTTACTGGTTTTAATTACCATGGTTGGGTTGATTGAATATTCAGTGTGGAGTTGAAACAGTCATGAACAACTAAAATTATGTCTCATTTTTTAGATACCTTTGTTCTTAAGTGGAGGAAATTATAAATTCTCCAATAGCAAATGTCAGTAACCATGAACTGTCCTATAAACAATGGGGCTCTGTTGAGTCAGTGCCTTGAACTTGAATTAGGAGATTAACTTGTGTAACGAACTGTCAATTTTTACTCCTAAATGATGGTGAGTAGTTAATTTTGTTGTTGCTATCTGGGCTTTGAAGTTGAATTCTTCTCTTTGCTCAATTGTGGCAGTCAGAAGGACTTACTTTCTTGCTTAACTATGCATGTTTTCCTTTAGGTAATTGACATCATTCCCACTTTCCTCTGATGTCATCCTCTTTGTTTTTATTCACACTCATCAATTTCTCAATACTTCTCTAAAGTCCTGAGGGGTTGGACAAGTTAAACTGTATCCAGTTGTTGATGATATTAAATAACATCATCTGAAAACTGTTCTTCAGGCTTCAGTTTACCTTTTTGAGAGAAAAATAGCAAGGGGGAGAGAGGAGAGGGACTGGAAAAGATCTTAGAAAGGAAGAAAGTCAGTTTCATAGAAGCACCGATGATGTTCATTGCAAAAAGGCGGACAATCCCAGGTGCATGCACACATCCTCCAAGAATGCTCATTGCTGCCTTATTGGAATCAAATAAACCAAAATAGAAACAACTTAACTTTCCAAACATATGAAAAATTGAATAAACCACAGTAGAGTGTACTGTTATGTAGTATTTTAAAAATAAGAGATTGACTTACCTGAATCACTTGAAATGAAGTTCAGGATATGTTATTAGGAATAACAAAGCAATTATGCAATATTTGATGTAATGAAATCATCGTTTCTGGTAAATATATGCCCCATCTCATCTACATGAACACATGCAGACTATTAATTGTTTTTAACTTGAGTCCTGAGACTTGTTGTTTAAGAGGTGGGGAAGATTTGATGATTACCATAGCATACCCCTGCATTTAAAAAAATATGATTAGCATGTATAAAAGTTTTAAATTGCACATGAGAAAATACAGTAAGTTACAAAGCACTCCATTTTATAAATAAAAGACCAAGCTTTAGTCTGGGGCAGGTTGAAATGTAATTTTTCCAGCACCTTTTGTTAAGGAGGCTATCTTTTCTCCATTGAGGATATTTGGCCCCTTTGTCAGTGATGAGACGGCTTAGAATATCTGGGGTTGTTTCTGGATCTTCCAGTCTGTTCCACTGAATCTTGGGTCTGTTACTTTGCCAGACCATTCTGTTTATATCACAGTGGCTTTGTAATATAGTTTCAAGTTGGGGATCATGATACTCCCTGCGATGTCCTTGTTGCCTAGAATTACTATTCTAGGACTCTTGTGGTTCCAGATGAATTTCTAGATTGTTTTCTCTAGGTCTGTGAAATATGCTGTTGGGATTTCAATTGGGATTGCATTTGAGCTATATAGCAGTTATGGGAGCATAGCCATTTTGACATTATTGTTTCTTTCTACCCTGGAGCAAGGGATGTCTTTCCATTTTCTGATATCCTCTTCAATCTCCTTTTTCAGAGTGCTGTCGTTTTCAGAGTAGAGTGCTTCACCTCCTTTGTTAGATTGATCCTTAGAGAGAATTTAGCTTGTAGAACTTCAGACCTTGCATTTCCTTATGATGTCTATATTTGCACTTACTCATGTGGGTTGGAATTATATGTTTCAGACTAGTTTTCAAGTGAGTTTTATAGTCCTCTAGTAAGTAGATTAACCTTAGTATAAGGATGAGGTACTTTAATGAGTTGATGAGTAGTTACATCATTTCACAAAACTGAAGAGTAATGGGGCAGGGAGGAAGGAGTGGGGAGTCTGGAGTTGCTCTGTGCTGTTGTGTGTGCTGTGACTCCCAGAGCTGGGACTGTCTCCATAGCTCTGCCCTTGCCACAGACGTGCTCGGTGTAGCCATGTCCACGCATCAGCTTCATAAAACTTCACAATGGGCTCTGAATTGAACTGTTTCTTCTGCATTATTTACTTGATCTCTTTCTTGCCTCCCTTCTAGTTAATCACCAGAAGTTGCTCTGGATGAAGGCAGTGGCATCTAAACGCCTCTGCTCTCCTAGTTGAGCACTTCATTCATTGGGTTTATAGCCCCTCTTTGAATTGCGTGCATTTTAAACTTAAAAACTGTGATGATCTATTTGTGTCCAGAGGGTTGTGACCGCAGGGTGCTGGGGGTAAACCCTGTGATGCGCAGGGAGATAAGAAGATGGGAGCTTCTGAGGCCACACCGAGGCCCGCTGTCATCCCTGCCCTCTTCTCTGCTCTCACTGGCCACATCTCAGTCTAATCATAATCATTTTTAGAGCTCTTGGAGGGGATGGGCACTGACCTGTGAGCCAGGCAGTGCCGTTTGACATTACAAACTTCTGGTTTAGGTGAAGTAATTGTTCCCATTAGTGTTCAGAAAGATTTAAGCCAGCAAAGTTTAAGAGGTTGGCCCAAGATCATGTTGGCTAAAGACTGCCTTACTTGTTTAAGAGGGAAATTATCTTTCCTAGGGATTCAGTCTTCAGGTAGCAAGCAGCTGAGGGACTATATTGGGGTACTGGCCCTGGAACTGAATTTCTCCAATACTCCTTTTCCCCAGTGTGTTCAACTTAATAGTTTATAGGGGAACTCTTGAATTTCCGAAAACATCTATTGATTTCCTTGTGTGGGAAGATTTACAGAGACAGTCTGTAGGCCTCAGATACTATTGAAACGTTCACTGCTTTGTCGTGGGGAGGAAGGGTGTTTATGAAGGGGAAGCCAAGTAATGTCATCATCTGGCCTCATTTGTGAAATGGGTGGGTGCTTTCTTGGCTCTGAGAAAGATGCCCCAGAGCCACTTGAAAGATGAAAGAGCTGATCTTGAAACAGGTTTTCTGGAACATCAAAATCCAAGCATCTGAAAATTAGTTCCAACAAAATAAGTAAGAGCAGAGAACTGTGGGAATATTCCAGTTGAAATTTGTGTTAAGAATTTTAATGATATGTGAGGAAAATTTTCTGTCTTCAGGCTTTGGAATTACTTCTCATAGGAAGGGGAAAGTGTTCCTGTCCTTTGGTTATGAGCTATTTTCATTTTTCCCAGCCTTCATATTAGGGCATTTCTGTAGGATTCTAGGTCAAAATTCTTTTCTATAGCTTGGAGCTGATTTCAATATAAATAGAAAGTTTGTCCCACTTCAGGTGCATTATGAAAATGCTATTGGCTGGGGCTGAGGGTGTAGCTCAGTGATGGTGCTGCCTGCCTGGCAAACACAAGGTCCTGAGTTTGATCACCAGTACCAGCCCCCCTCCAAAGCAATTAGCTGAATCAGCAAGTGAACATTGTACACTACTCTCCCACCTCAAATCTGGCCCATACTCAAAGCAAGAGGCTACTTGCTCTTGCTGCGTGGAAGCAGCCATGAGTCTGGGTGCTTAGGTTGGAAACACAGAAAGAGCAGGTAGCGTTCTTTGGTGATGTCCCAGGGAAACCACTTTTGCTCTTCCTGCTAATATTGCCACTCAACTGTGGATATGATGCTACCTTAAAAAAGTCTCAAATCTATTACACTGGTGCATTTGTTTTTTTTTATATAATTGCCTATTCCACTTGCCCACTTTTTATTATGCATGTTTCCGTGCATTTTCTACTGGCTCAATGCTCACCTCCTACTATTCTATTCCGAATTCTGGACTCGAAATCTCACAGAGAAGGTTGTAGCCCAACTCCTGGAACAGTGAATTAATGTTGTCTGAGACCTCTTTCCTCCACAGAACAAGTGTTTCAAAAAGGAAAAGAATTACCCCAAAACACTGCCAACTGCAAACTCTGGAAATTAACTTAATTAAAGGCGTACAACAAGCTGGGGAATATTTATTCCACACAAATGGCTGACACTTAGTAAGAACAGTAAGACTTACATTTTAAAATCTGCTATAATTTCACCCATTTCCTCGGCAGCCATGGAAACCAACTGCATTAGCTGTGGAAACAGGTGCTCTGCCAGCCCCTGACGGGAAAGTAGGTTTGGAGCTCCTGCAAAGCCCAGTCTCCAGAAAAGTCTCATTGTTGGGCCCATCTGGCAGCTGCCTGAAAAACCTCCTTTTCAAGCCTTGCTTTTATCTGACTTGATTCAGAACTTACTCTGAATGTGGAACGATACTATTCTCTAATAAAATGTTGGCAATAAAAAAGTAGCCACTTAAAAAGAAAGAGTGGGAAATAGTCCCACAGAGGACTTTGAAAAGGTCTGATGTATCCCTGGACCCTAGAAAACCTCAGAAATTCTATGCCAAAAATTCTAATGAGTTCACAGAATAATGTTAATAAATGAGCTCAACTAAGTTGCCAGATACACAAACAGTTACACAGAATTTAATTGTATTTCTGCACACTAGTGACAAACACTTAGGACATTAAGGTAAGAAAGTCATTCTATCTACAATAGCATTAAAGAGAATTAAATATTTTCTTATTTCAAATTTTACTATAAATCTACAGTAATCCATGCAATATAATACTGGCATAAAGGTGGAAAAATAGATCAATAGATAAGAATTGAATGCCCAGAAATAAAGCCTGACATTTATGATTAATAGATTTAAAACAATTTTTGCAATTTTATTGTTTCCTAGTATATGTTTGTAGCACATGAATAAATACATTCTTCGTGAGTCAGTAATATACATATTAAATGTTAGTACTTTTTTCTTCCCCCTTTTCTCCCTTCCATTCACTCTCCCTCTAATCACTTTTGACAAAAGTGGCAATACAGTTCAATAAGAAGCACCTGGTCTTTTCAGCAAGTATTGATGAAGTGACTAGATATTCACATACACCAGAATAAAGTTGTACCCCCTGCCTCACCTTATGTGAAAAATAAACTCAGAGCGGAGCATAGGCTTAAAGGTAAGAACTAAAGTTAATTCTTTATGAGATCAGGTTAGGCATGGTTTCTTAGAACTGGTGCCCAAGCATAAGCAACAGAAAGAAAAGATAGCCAAATCAACCATCACCAGATTAATAAATGTGTGCTTCAAAGGACGTCATCAATAAAGTGAAAAGTTAATCTGCGTGGTGATGGAATAGTCTTCACGTAATATATCTATTCAAGGTTGAATATCCACATTATTAAAGGACTTAACTATGAAGAGACAAACATTAAAAAGGGACAAATGATTTCACCAGAATTCTCTGCATTTCACATATCACTTGTGTCCATTAGGGTGGCTATAATGAAAAGACAAATAGTAACAAGTGCTGGTGAAGATGTAAAGAAATTAGAATGCTTGAATGTTGCTGGTAGAAGAGCAGAATGGTGCAGCCACTTTAAAGATAGGCTGCAGTTCCAGATATGGCCCAGAATTTCTAATACTGAGTATATACTCTGGAGGATTGAAAATACATACTCACATGAAGAAAGTTTACATGAATGTTCATCGCACTGTTCATAGAAGTGAAAAGGTAACAACCCTCATCCATCAGTAACTGAATGGAAATGCAGCATCCATGGGTACAATGAATCATTCACTCCAAAATATTGCTGTGTATTACAAAATTATGAACCTTGGAATGTGCTAAGTGAAATCAGCCCTTCATAAAAGGCTCTGTGCTGCAGCATCCATTTAAATGGATGATCAAATGCAACAAATAGAGAATGAGGAAGTTCAGTCAGTGGAGAAGAGCGTGAGGGATGACTGCTAATGGATACGCAACTTTTGGGAGTGATGAGAATATTCTGCAAATAGTGGTGACGGCTGGGTAACTTCATGAATATATTGAAAACATTTAATTATATGCTTTAAAAGGATGGATCTTATGTGAAGTAAATTATATCTCAATAAAACTGCTCTTTAATGAAAACAAGATGAACATACTTCCTAGCTATTCTCAGAAACTCTGAGGATAGGTGAGTTAATAGAACCCAGAACTAATATTTTTAAAAGAGTCAAACCGTTTTGCAACCCAGCAGACACATATTAACCTAATTATCACATATCACCATTATAAACTACATAAACACAACACATTTCTGCACAGACACCATACGCAGATAGGATTCAGCCATAAATGAAGCCAAAGTACATTGGTTGTTCTATATCAAACTGTGGATGAGTTGGGGACTATAAGGCAGAATAATACAGACTCAGCATTCTGCTCTTGATCAACAATAGAGGACTATTAACTTTAATAAAAAGACCATTAATTGTCAAGCCTGGCTCTCTCTACTGATTGCCTCCAACAGATAATACTTTGTCTGCCAAGTACTGCTAATTATTTCACATTGTGAGATTTCACTGTGATTAAATTAATTAAAATCTGTCTCCCTGGCATCAAAGTAAAGCCTAAAATTAAGCAGTGTTTTACTTGAGTTGGGGAATAATTAAAAGGCGCTTGGTGTCTCCTTGCTAAAGAAAAACTGAGGAGCATGTAGTTCCTGCCATGATAACAGATGACGGTCAGCCCGAGCTGGAGCTTCTGGCCTTCCACCTGAACTGCTGCGTGGGTTGTCACTGGCCTGTGCTCTTCCTTTTCAGGCAAAATTCTTTTTTTTACTTAATGCTCACATTTTATTTTGACATTATTATTAACATTATATTCCCCATCTCCTTGACTTCACAAGTGTGTCTTATGGAAAATTAATATCCTGCTAAGATGCTTTTAATTGCTGTTGGAAATAACCAGGCATCTCATGAGAAAGAAAGAGATACGTAAGAAATTTCAGCAGTTTGAGTTTCAACACGAGTTTAATTTGTGTAAATATTTATATTTTGCTCTGATTGCTGCAGTCTTGCATGTCTATAAGATCGGTGGTACACCTGAGGATGCATAATTATAAAAGTCAGTTGTAGTTTAAATGTTTCATGGGACCAAAGGAATGGTATGTTCTTCTTGTGGGCCAGCAAGTTCCTTCAGGGTGAGTCTGAAACACAGATGAAGCGTTAACTCTCCCTTGGGGAAGCTCTTTGGCCATCTGACATGATTCTACTTTAGACATACTCACAAGAGGACAAAGAGAAAGGCTTTGAACTGTCATCTGAAAACTGAATGATATCCTTTGTACATCTTCAGGAATCTAGGGGAAGAACTTGTTTGTTTAGATCTGATTTATAAGATTTAAACAATATGGGAATCCTGGTGAACAGTTTAGATCTTTTGTGGCTATCTGCTAGTGACTGTTGGTGCTAAAGAATGCTTATAAATTCCAAATTAAAAGAAAACTGTCTTTAGAAGTTTGTACTTACAGCACTGGCAGTAGCACCATAAACAACTGAGAGATCTGATGATGTCTCCAAATAAGGTAGAAAGATCCTGCCCCGTTCCTGCTCTGTAACACAAGTCCCCCAATGAAAAATACGTTACTAGGAAATTGGAATTGGGGTCATATGGGGAGAATTACATCCAAAGTGGAAGTGTATTTTCAGACTTTGGTCCGAATCTGCATTACTTCTGCAAGGTTTAGAGAGTAAGTGCTTAGATTTAAAATAAACCCGAAAGAGCATGCAAGCATGAGAGCATGCCACGTTCCAAGGCTGGAGTCAGTCACGGCACAGGATGAACTTTCCTGCAGTAGCCTCAGATAACGTCGGGTGGCCTGCCTCCAGGCTGTCCTCCGACCTCTCTACCTCCCCTGTGTGTCACTGCCCGTGTGTCGTTCCATCCCGTACTGCTGGCCTTTGGACCAGTAGATAATTGCAGACCTCACAGTGCATGATTTTGAGGTTAAGGCATAAAAAACACTGTGCCTTGCTCTCCTGGATTCCTCCTGGGGAAGCCAGCTGCTATGTCATGAGGACCAACCAAGCAGCTTCATGGAGGAGGTTTCATGGTTGGCCTGCTTGCAGTGTCTGGGATGAGCCCTCTGGGAAGTGGCTTTCCAGATCCCATGAGGTCTTCAGTTGACGGCTTGAGAGCCCTGAGCCAGAGCCACTTCGCCGTCTCCTGTTTATTTGCTCATCTCAGAAGCTCCAGGAGATACATGTTTATTGTTGTTTTTAAATACTCAATTTGGGGATAATTACACAGCAAGAGATAATTAATGTGTGCTTGAAAGGCAATCCCAGGTGACTTCAGTGAGGGACAAAGGCAGAGTGTGTCGGCAGGCAGGGCTGCTGCAGATGCCAGCCCAAGGCAAGGTGTGCACACTTTCCCCCCACCCCGTTTCTCATCGATGGGCGCTTTCTTGCAGGCTCGTCAGGCGTCAGAGCTTGCGGCTCCCTTCCCCTCAGGGTCCTAGAGAATCCAGGAACATCTTAGCCTAAGAAGCTGAAAGCTGCAGGTGGTTGAACTGGGGATTTACTAGCATGTAAAATACCTCTGCTGAGACCACAGTGGAACCCCAGGGCAGGCTGAGTAGGGGTACAGGTGGACGACAGAGAGGGATTTCGACGCAACCTGCCATATGGTGTTAGTCCTTGCCACTGCCAGCTTTGTGTGACTGCTGATCTCCGGTCTCCTGACCCCCCAGCTGGGGACGTGCTCCCACTCTGCTCTGTCCTGCGCTCGCACCACTTCCCACCTGGTGGATTCTTACTGAGCTGCCGAAGGTCGCAGGTTGCCTCCACAGCGCACTTTCCCTAATAATGCGGCCAGCCACGTTTGCCTCCCCTTCTTCCTAATCTCCTGTCTTCAACTGTGGCACGGTCTGTAACTATTCCCCTATGTGTCTCCCCCTCCAACTGCCCTGCCCAGGACCTTCTGCTCCTCTCCGTGACCCTGGTATGTCTTCCAAATCCTGTTGTGCGAGGTGGAAACAGAAGAGCCAAAGGACCTTCATGTAGCGATCCCCTAGTATCCCGCCATATTTTCTGTTTATTTTTCCTACAGATATTTCTTTATTATGAACAAAAGAAAAATATTTACAAATGTAGGAAACGGGAGAAGGGAACATAACTAGAACCTTTTCATTGAGTTCTAGTCTCCTGAGTTGATGGCACTCAGCAAAATAATTAATAATTAGGCAGAGATGAGACAAGAAGCTGAGCTCGGGCCTGATCCGTGCTGCTCTGGGCAGCAAGACCTGAGACCGCAGCCAGCCACACCTACACTGCAAGAGACCCAGGAGGGCAGGGCAAACACCAACAGAAGTCCTAGAAAAGTTGTGCAGATGAAGATTCCCACAGGGCGCACGTTAGCAGCAGTTCTTGAGAAGTTACGTAGATCCTAGTGCAGTTCTGCCCTGCAGCATCGTACCACGTGGAGCCAATGAGTCCCTGTCGCTACCAGAGGTGAAGAGAAGATTTAAGTCCAAAGTCCTTCTGCAGGTAGAAAGGTCTGGTCAGTTTCGACTTTGTGATTATTTCTCCCAAACAGGATTGTTCTCAACATACGAATTGTTAGATTATTGACATTTCTCTGTGTAGGAGTAAACCAAGTGAGAATGAAGGTTCAGCCAAACTGACTGGGTTGGAAATACAAAGTATTCAGACCTAACCCTTCACTACCCAAGTTAGCTTATGTATTTTTTAACCTGTTGTATCCTCTTATCTTGCCAGACAAGCCTGTGCTTTCAAAAACGACTCGTAACAAATATTCCTTGGATATGTCACTGTGTTCTGTGTGCTGTGAGATTTGCTCTGGTATGAAAAGTTTGAAGGGAAGTGTTTACATCTGAAGGGAAAAAGTGACCAGCCCTCTTTCGCAGTTGGCATAGCTTCTAAAAGCGTGCAGAGAATGTATCCCCCTGGACATGAACAGATGTTCCTCCCTTGTCCTTGCTTGACCTGGATTTTACCCACAGTCCACATGTACAGAAATGTAGCCAGTGTGGATTAAGTCATGTTTGCCTGCGAGGCAGGACAGCACAGAGAATGCTTCATCGGGCTCCTTCTGCCTTGTTTTGACTCCATCAGAGCCATTCCATGGCTGTGTTTAGGAATCTAGAGGTGAATCTGAGAGCCCCTTTGTGCTGGGTGCCAAGAGTTAAGTGGATTTTCCAGGGGGCGTGATGAAAGGTGCTAACTGACTTTGATTGCCGCTTTGTCTTTTTTTCTTTTTTAATCTTTATTGGTACATTGCATACACACATCATGATTGCACTCCATAATGGGGATTTGTACCAGTATAAGACATAACTTAATTCTCATTTTTTCCCATAGCCTTACCCACCCTACCGCCCCCCCATATACATAAAATTTGTTTCCTTACTTTTTTGTTATAATCTCATTATTTTTCCCCCTTCACCCTATTTTACTTTGAGCATTTTCTATTATACAATATATAGCATACAATTCTAGGACTGCCACCTGAAGTCCCTGGGTTAGGACGTTTTTTTCCTAGCCTTTTCTCGTTACATTTTAGCTCTGTTTTATGAAGTAAACCATTAAAGAAACCCGAGAGCCATTTTCAAAACTCAAGGAATAAGAAATAGCTATAGCTCTAAAATACGCATTTGACTGTATTCCCCACGCAGATGGGCCAGAAGACAAAGGCAGATAGGTGCTAAGTATTTTCCTGTGCTCTGAGAGTATTAAAAATGTTATTAAGTAAAACTGACCATTCATTCTAATTATGTATGATCACAGTATTTTACATATGGTCTTTGTAAAACTGCTTAGAATTTGGTGTCAAAAATTCCAGCTCCTATTTGGAACCTTTGAACACTTTGATTTACCCTAAAGGAAAATATAATACACCTAACAATATACACCTACATATTCTTTCTGCTTATCATTGCTTGTAGTAGAGACAAAGAACAAATGACAATGTCATCTTAGGATCTGCATTTAAAAAAGTGGTATGGCATGCATCTGCCTGAAAGTGGAACAGAGAAATCTATTAACTCTGTTAGTTTCATTTCACTTGAGGTCTAATTGGCACAACCTACTATTGGTAACTCACTTAGGTTATAAGCAATAACTGGCTCTCCGCATCAGAGGGCGCCTATTTCTGAGACTGCTCTTTCACACCGGTGGTCCCACTTCTCGAGGGTACGCCCAGTAGTGGGTGGCCAAATGTTCTTCCCCCTTTCCTTAGAGAACTAAGCATCTCCCCCAATATGGGGACAGTTTTCTCTGAGGCCCCAGTGGCAGACTTAAAACTCGGAGTGGGCAAGTTCAGGTTCTCAACTCCAGCCAACCAAAGCCTTTCTGAGTACTTGCTAGAGTTTCCAGCCAAGAGCTGCATTGTCATAAGATCTCAGATGTCAAGAAAAAGCTAAGAGGCTCAGAGGCCCCTTTTGGCCTCAGATGCATCGGGTCTGCCTTCAAAATGATAAAATTCAGAAGACAGCTCTGCCCGAGGATGATGAGAAAGTCAGCAGCTGGTCCTAGCCTTCCCTTCCCAGGAGCCATGAGGACTCTTCTGTGGTGCTTGTGGCAGAAGCTCTAGGAGCTGGGCTCGGATCCGTGGCACAGACTTCCCACGAGGCCCCGCAGAAGGGAAGCGGCAGCTCCGTACAAACAAAGCCTGTTCTGAGTATGGCTCCAGGACTTCGAGTTGGTGCCCTCATATCTGGCACTGATTTTTAACACTGCTTTTTAAGTAGAGGAAGCCAGGGATGTTTAGATCATTGATTTGCTTTCTAAAAAGGACTATTTGATATTTTATTATACTTTGTTTTCAAAGCAAATAATTTAAATGTTTTAATAATAATATGGAAATACTTGCTTATTACAGCGATTTTTTAAAATTAGAGGATTTAGAGGTTTTACATATCCCTACTTTAATTATCCAAAGAAGAGCTGCCTGCTGTGTGCCCTGAGGTGGGTATGTGTCCCACTGAAGTGCTGCTGAGAAGTGATGGAAACTGCAAAAGGTGGGGCCTGGAGGGAGAAAGTCAAATCGCTGGCGTGGCCTTGAACATGACCCTGAGACCCCGACCCTTCCTCCTCCTCTTCTGCTTCCTGTTTTCAGCCTTCCTGAGGTGAGCATTTTTGCTCTACTTCGTCACCCTATGTGATGCTTTTCTATACACAGGCCTAAAAACAATGGTGCTGCTCATCCACAGAGGAGACCTTTTCCCTCGTTGAGTTGATCATCCTCAGGTATTAGCTACAGTAATGGAAAACAGATGAACGCATTTCCCGTCGCTTATGGGATCAGATCTTCGCTCCTGAGTCTGACCCCCACCTCAGCCAGGCACAGCAGCTTAGCATCACAGAATCTGGCACAGTGCCGATGTGACTTAACACGTTTCTGCATATGCGCGTGAGTAAAGGAGAAACAAACTCTTGTGGAGGACAGGAACTTTCCATCTATCTCTGAGGAGAGGCTTGCTCAGAGACAGGATAATGTCAGAAAGAAACCTCTGGGGCTGATTTCCCAGGCCCTCCACTTGCCCTTTTTTTTTTTTTTTTCACTTGCCCTTTTGACATTTATGAGAAGCAAGAGACCTTGGAGGTGTTCCTGAGAGTTGGTACCTGAGCGCCGAGTGGCTAGACAAGAAGAGGCTATGGGGCTTCTGCACTGACCCCTTCGGTTTTTCTTCCAGGTTCGTGTGTATCAGTCAGTGTTTACTACAGAAACAAACTTAATGCAAAATACACAAATACAGAAATTTATAAGATTGGCATACAATGGCTGGCCATAGTATCAGATGTGGAAGAGTGCAGAGTCAGCCTGTAGGCTAGAGACCGGAAGGATCCAGTGAAGGCCTGGCATGCCCTGCAGTGTCCCGTAGAGTCTGTAACAGGAGGCCAGAGGGTGTATGGTTGCTGGAGGCTGAAGAGCCTCCTCTGCAGGAATGAAGAGACTGTGCTGGGAGCCAGGAGACAGTGTCCAAGGTGCAGGTGAAGACTAAAGCTCCTCCAAGACACAGAAGGAGCCTTTCTTCATTTCCCTTTGATGGCGTTCTGGTGACAGTCCTCCCCAGGATGGATCTTTTGTATCCATAACTCTGCTGAGCTAATTTAGTTAAGCATTATCTGCTCAAATTGACACAATCAGTCCACTCCTTGTCAACTTGACTGCCAGATGCAGTTCTTTAAACCAGTCTCCAGACACAGTGACATGTTCATAATCATACCTGCCTAACTGTTACCCTGCATACAAATGGAAATGTACTAATCCCTTGCCCAGGGTAGAAGGCAAGTTTCAGGGGTGAGGTCAAGCTTACTCAGCATTTTATAACAGCAATGTTATGACATAGATTACATTATAGTAGAAACATAGGAGAGAACTATTACAGTTACGGTCCTTGTTTCTATAGATGACCGTGGGATCATAGCTGGTATTTAGAACTACCTTCTTTTGTGCTCCCTCAGCTTCCAGCTAGCAGCTCAGCAGGTCTCGGTTCTTCCCTTGGTGGAGTGACCGGTAACTTCTTTCCTGAAGGTTCTGGACTGTTTGTCACTGGGTTGTCATTGGATTGGGTTGTTGTAGTTTCACAGTAACTTTAATAACAAGGTGTGGAAACACTAAGAGGCACCCTAAGCAGTCTCCTTACAGCAAGTACATTCTTCCTTCCTCCGCTTGGAGCAATAGTTCCATTTTTCCATGGTGGTCTGGCTTAGTCATCCCTGCCAATGCTGTGAATGCTTCTTTAGCTTGTTTCTTCAGAGACATGAGGTCTAAATGACCAGGGGAAGTCTTAGCTTCCGGTTCAACAGTATCATGGTTGTGCTTCCTGGTGCAAGCCTTGCACTCTCAGGAACTAAGGCTTCTAATGCAGCAGAGCACAAGCTCCCAGAACAGGAAAGAAAAATTTTGCTAGTGGGTCAGTGGGAGTAATGGTGAGTGGTACCGAGCCCACTTCCATCCCTTGACTTCTGGATCTGTGAGGCCTAGTTATAGGAGACACAGTGCTATAGAGAGGATGCTGGTGGAAAGCATATACAGCTTTTTGAAGATATTTACCACATCCCTGCAAACTATTGCCACCTTCAAAAGATCCTTCCACCTTTCTATTAAGCCAGTCCCTCTGAATGGTGGGGAACATGGTTATACCAGTGAATTACATGAACATGAGCCTGGTGCCTCACTTCTTTGGCCAGAAAATGTGTTCCTTGGTCAGAGGTGATGATATATGGAATTCCATGATGGTGGATAAGCTATTCTGTGAGTCTGTGGATGGTAGTTTTGGCATAAACATTATGTCCAGAAAAGGCAGTGCACATCCAGAATCAGTGTCTGTACAGTGAGGACAGCGTGCTGCCCTTTCCATAATGGAAGTGGTCCAATATAATCAACCTTCCACCAGGTTGCAGGCAAATCACACAGGGAAAGCTCGGTGTTGGCCTCTGCTGCTGGTGTGTTGGGTGTTCAGCAGTGGCCACAGCCAGATCAGCCTGGTGAGTGGGAGTTCAGTTGCCAAGCCCACTGCATATAATTCATCCCTGTTTATAGGAGCCCATTGTTTTCCAATCAGTGCGCTCACCTTTACTTCAGGTATCCTTCGAGGTGGAACATCAAATTTGCCCTGTATTTCAGCCACCTGATTCATGAGAGCCTGTTTTTGGATTTCTACAATTTCAGCCCTGCTGCCAAAGGATAGATTTTCTTTCAGGACACACTTAGAAACTTTTAAGTTTTTTATATGTATCAGGAGTTGGGGACTTGACTTGTTTTTCTTTATTAACTTGTCCTCAAAGTCAGAAGACTTTAGATTTCCCACGCATGCTTTGATCTCATTGCTTTTCTTCACTGGTTTGTCCAGAGATGCTAAGAGCAACTAGCGAGCTTCATTATCCATTCTGCCTAAACATTCAAAAGTTTCACATGTAGAGTTGTTAAATTTTTTCTATCTCACAAGTGGTAAAATAGGATAATCAAATGGATCTACACCATGTATCACTTAAACAGTTCACATCAGGGACTATCAGAGTTCCCCCCAGTATCAGAGGAAGATTATAGCATCTTTAGAGCCAGCTCCAGGAAGCTGCAAACCTGTTAAAGAACTTCACCTTCATAACTGTGTTTCTCTAGAGCCACTTGATACTAAAATCTATATTGGTCAGTGCTTACTAGAGAAGCATATTTATTACAAGATACATAAACATATGAATTTACAAGTTTATTTTATAACAGGCACCCACAGAGTTGGAGAGGAAAAATACAAAGGGTCTGTCTGCACTCTGGAGATCTGAAGGATCCAGTTGAAGACCTGGAGCTCACTATAGTGTCCCATGTGAGGCCAGATCCATAGGTCAAAGGGTCTGCGCTGGAAGCAGAAGTTTATGTCCAAGGTGAAAGCAAAGCCTAGAGCTCCTCCACAGAGTCAGAACTTCTTCATTTTGCTTTTTTTCTGTTCTAGCAACATTCTTCCTTAGAACAGATCCTCTATATCCAGAGCCACTCTGATTCATTTAAATTGGGTGTCACCGACTCAAGTTGACACAGTCAGTCAACCATCAACTAGCAGTCAGCCAATGGTGTATATAAGCTCTATCACCCCCATGGGGCAAACTCTTCCTTTGCCCTAAAAGGCTTAACGAGATCTAAACTTCATTTTTATCTGTACCTCCACTCAGTAGCAGCATAACACTACTTCAGCTTGAGGTTAGCTGGATTCTTCAGAATTTTGGGCTCTCTTCCAGAGGTTCAATCACTCTTGAGAGTTTATCTCTGGTTAGTGGAGTACTAAACCTTATTTTTGTGTTTTGCCTTGCTTTTCCTTGAATCATGAGATTCTCCTCTTGAATAAAATAGAAGTGGCTTCCTCATTATGTTTTTCCCTTCCCAGAAATTATATCAAAACTGGAGACATCATGGGCTGTCACTGCTCATTACAGAATGTCTTCCTGATGGGCCAGTGATAGTAAGCAAGCATCTTAGGTGACATCCAACTGGAGACTTTAAGCTCTAATGTTTCTTTGATTTCTGATCTGTAACTCACCGTTGACATTTCCCTGGTTTGATTACATCTTCTACGTGGTTATTAACTCATCCCAGTGGCTGACCCTCCAGCACCTGTTGTAGTGATCACCACATCATATCAGAATGACCTCTCAGTCTGGACCCAGTTTATGCCTTAGTTGAGTGAGTTTATACCAATATTTTGGGGTTTTGTTATTGTTGTTAGCCCCAGGAATTGAACTAATACCTTTTTCTTCAATCCAAAGACCTTTACCCCCTTGGAACCTCACCTGTCTCTTGACTCTTCCCATTCTCCAGCAAACTTTTCCTCCTCTTTAAAAGAAGACTTCCATTTTTTGTGGATAATGCTAAAGATGTTACTCAAACCCTAGCATTCCTATGTGAATACATACTCTAATCCATGGCTTCTAATATCTTCAGTTGTAGATTAGAAAATTCTTGCTAGCTATGTATTTTATTTGAACTTGTGATAAGAACTGACTTCTACATTTACTGCTGATAAAGGGATTTTAAAAATGATCTTTTACTGATACAGCATGAGAAATCCTTCATAAGCTGAAAGGAAAATACCACACCCTTGCTCTCTTGCTTGCTGTGCATGGAAAGTCTCTGCCCACAGGCGTAAGTGGCAGGAGTGCACGTGGGTTCCTAGAAGCACCCTGTTCTGCACCACCCAGAGCTGAGCCAGGAGCTGTGTGGCTATGTGGCGAGTTGTCTGAGAAATTTGAGTTTTCTCTCTGTCTCCTCTAAATAATCACATATAGCAAAGGGTAATATTCAAAAGGAGGTTGATTATTAAGAATTCTACTAGTTTGGGAATTATTCTTTCATTCACTCTCCTTGTATTTACATCTACTGGAAAAAAATAACATTTGAGTCTTTGTGCTTTAACATTCATTCTCTCATTTACTCTGCACCTCAAACTACAAGGGGGCCACTTTGCCATCTCTCTTTTATTGTTAAAATGGAGAAAGAAAAGGAAAGGAACTTTTCCAGAGCCACACCAGTCCAGTTTTCACTCTCCGCACTTCCGGCGCCCATCCCCCAGCATGCCGAAGGGCCTTCGCTGGTCCTCAGGATGGCGGGCCTCCTGTCCTCAGTGCGGCCGCTGCTGCCTTCAGGTGGTGCCCACCCGGTCACCTGTGCAGGAAGTGAACCGTCCAGTGGAAAGCACCCTGTACCCGGACTCGGGCAGCACGTTACCAGGGTGAGATGGGTATGTACAAGCAGTACACGCAGCTAAAGGGTGAGAGAGGAGGATCAAGCCAAGGCAGCTGAGTGTGTCTCTGCGAGCTTTCAGCTTTTCCTTCCTCTGTGATGTTTGGAGTGCTCTGTAGATTTAGCTTGATGGCAAAGTCAGCATCCATTTTGGTGAAAATGAGTGGTATTTCATTAATCAGTTCATTTCCTGGTTGGCATTGGTCTTTGAGCTGGCCGTTTAGATCTCACTTTGACCTGAGCATGCAGAGGAGGGGCGTCACGCCCCTGTCTGTGGATGGGCATTGGGCTGCACGGTTTGTCCTTGCCCCGAAAATGGCTGTTTCTCCTGGAGGCACACTGCCTGGGGGCTGCTGCTGTTTCTCCCTCCACTGAGCTCTAGGCCCAAGCCCTTGACCTTATCTGTGACTTTGCCACTGCAGTGCCAGGCTCCCAGGGTTGGGAGCAAGGGCTTGACCTGCGTCCGGTGGGAGGACAGGGAGGTCACGCCCGCTCACAGCCCTTTGGTCAGAACTTGTCACCCCTACAGACTTGGGAGGGGGGACACCTGGAAGTCTTAGTGTACAAATGAGTCAACCAGCAACCTTGGAGCCAAGATTGGGCCTCGGGTGATTGCTGCAGGGAGATGGCAGTGGGGCCGTCAGAGCCCAGGCTCATTCTAGGAAGTCTCCCCACAGACCCTGGGCACCTTTTCCCTGGCAAGTGGGCAGAGAACGTACCGGGAAGGGAAGAGCCCTGTCTGTCTTCTCACTGACAGAGGCCTGGTGCTAGCAGTGTGGCTGGAGGCATCAAAATGTTACATGTTGTGCTGCGAGACTGGTGGAAGAGACAAGGTAGCTGTGAGAATCGCTGTGAGGCGGGTGAGCGCACTAATGGGCACTGCCGCCCACTGGGGCCAGGCTGCCCGGTGCCCTCTCCTCTACCTTCCTCCTGCCACTTCCCCACTCTAGATCCCAATGGGTAAAGGCTGTCATGCTTTTGATGGATACTGGCTGAGACTCAGGGATCTAAGCCTCTGCTCTCTGCCACAAGGCCTGCTTGGTTTTTTTTTTTTTTTTTTTTTTTACCACATTTATTCATCTATTGAGGCTTTCCTCTAATTTTCTGATGATCCTTAAGAGCTGACAGGGTAGGTTCGCTGTCCGGCTTCCACTCCACTTCGCTATTTTAGTAAAAGAGAACTATAAGGAGACTTCCAGATCATGCTCCATCTGTAATTTTCCACATTTCCAGAGAATGAATGAGTGTCACTGGATTTTGTCCCTCTTCTCCTGAGTAAAAGGTCTTTGTTTATCTCTGTGGAAATGTCCAGGAAGTCCTACCACTACTTTTTGGTAGACACCTTGGGTTGTTTACGCTTTGGGAATCGTTTCTCCTCTCTGGGGAAGTGAGGCATCTTCTTTAGTCTGGCGAAGTCCAGAGTCTCACAGAAGCTGCTCCTTCCAAAGTTCAAGTTTCTTGTAATGTCCCAAGAAACAGGTGAAATCCTCAACCACTGATGGAACTTAAGGTGAGGAGTGGTTTCCCAGCCATCCTGTCCAGGCCACAGAGCTCCACAGAGTCAGAGGGGAGAGAGTAAAGCCGCCAGGCAGCGTGGGGATCTGCCACTGCGTCGTGTCTCGGAGAACCTTCTCAGGACTGATGAGGAACCCAGAATGGAGGCTGTCACATTAATCAAGTATCACACTAATCAGTTCGGATCCTGATGCTTTCTTTATGCATGCGAGAACAAATCGGGGGAAAACCAATCCATCATGGCCACCGTGAGGTGCAGGCCCCTTGCATGGAGCAGGAACTGCCCCTTGGGGTGAGGCATCCACTTGCTACCCATTGTATTCTTGAAGCGTGCAGGAGTCTGGCAGCCCTGGGGTGTCAGGTTGTTTGTGTGGTGTCCTGGGAATTCGAGTTAAAGGCAAGAGACTGGCGATCTGGGGCAGAGCAGCTGAGAGGGAGCTGACTGTCTCAGATGCTCACGGGTGCGGAGCGCTTAGATGTAGCAAAGACTGATGGTAAGAGGAGAAAGGAAAGGGCAGTCCTTTGAAAGCAGGCTTGCCTTGATCAGGAGGTAACTTACTTACTGTTTCACATGATAAGAGATGGGAAATGACTGTCCTGAGTTCCAAAGGGGGTTCAGATTTGGCATTTGGCTGGGGGCTTGAGCTGGCATTCCCTGAACTTGGTAGGACAATTCAGCTTGTGTGCAAAAAGGAGCTCTCGGAGAGCAGTGGTGGCCAACCGACTCTGGACCTCAAGGGTGTCAGGACTAGAGGAGAAGGGTAGAAGTGGGAAACCAGGCCAAACCCCCACAATAGAAAGATGAAGGTCTCTAGGCCAGTAAGTTTCTCTCAAAGTAATAACTTCCATTTATTGAGACTGAACCAAGAATATATGATCTGAATCAATTCGTGTAATAATATATGTCTGTCAGGTTTTGTGTCCATGCTGTGGATGAATGGACCTAGGCGCTGAGATGACAAGAGTACATTCAGCTCAGATGGGGGAGTTGAGACGTGAGATACTATCCAGAGTTCTCGCGTTTACGTCATCTCCCTCAAGGCGCTCCCGAGGCATGGTAAACAGGCGTGAAGTTCGGGGTGAGCGCATGTCCTACTTCAGGCAGCAGCTGAAGGATAAAAATACACATTGAGAACCGTGCTGTCTCCCAGATGCTCTGTTAGCTCCACGACCTCAGCTCCTTGCCCTGGTCTTTTGTTTGTTTTACTCTGTTGCTGTCTGTTACCCTCCCTTTTCATGGTCAGCTGCTAGACTGTGATTTTCATCCGCCTTTTCATCGGTGTTGCTCCTTGTCTATCTCTAAGAAGTCATACTGGGGGAAGCGGAAGGTGTGATCTTAGGGAGCACGAGGTGGGGGGAATCCAACTTCTGCTGCTGGCTGAGCCATGGGGGCCTTGTGTGTTTTATCTGTGCCTTCAGGTCTATAACAGACCTTTCCACCTGTGAGTAGCTTAACACCGTGTGTAGCTTAATCAGTTAGTTGCTCACAATGCTGCAGGTTCAAGAGGGCTCAGCACAACTGGCTTTTGGGAGGGAGTCTCATTGCTCCACATTTTTGTGGCTGATAGGGTGGGGCAGGGAGAGAGGAGTGAGGGCCTGAGCTGGAGGAGATTTCAGGATGGTTCCCCACACAGGCCTGCGGCCCAAAGCAACAGGGACTCACTATCTCTGTCTCCCCGTGTTGTCTCCGGATTTCATGTCTGCTGCATTTTACTGGGCAGAGAGAGTCTCATGGCCAGCTTTCTTTGGAAGCCTGGAGAAATGGCCTCCTTGTCATAGGTGGAAAACAGCCTGTGGGACAAAGGTGGGGCAATACAGGAGGCCACTCTGCAGACCATCTGTTGCATTGGTCAGGTGAGGCAGATCGTGCCGTTACTGACTTACTCCTGACAGCAATTTTGTAATCTGTGGCAAGAAAGCGTCCTGAGCCGTGGTGTCTGGGGTTCTCTTCTGAGATGAAACACAGCCACGCATATCTGGCCCAGGGTGTGCAGTGTAAGCCAAGGAAGTAGGTGTGCTAAAGGGAGACATTAAGGTGTCCAGCTGGGGGGTAACATTTTGTTCCCTTCAAAAGCAGGGGCACCAAGACTTTTCCAAATAGCTCATTTCTT
>PVIR01001582.1:0-112451 GCA_004026965.1 Petromus typicus | reverse complement strand
ACCGGAACCACTGAGCTAACTCCCCGGCCCCCTCTCAACTTATTTTCTATTAATTCCATACTTATTAGCATAAAACACTTTATTAACAAAGTATTGGTAAAATTTTGAATGATTTCCTCCTATTTTCCAATATCTATGGTATAGTTAGTCCTTATTTACACTTTCAGTTTCTCACACCAGGGAAACAACATGATATTTACACATTTGTTTGATTTATTTCAGTTAAGAGTATGATGTTAAGGTGCATTTACTTTCCTAGAAATGTCCTAAATTTATCCTTCTTTGTGGCTGAATAATATTCCATTATACTAAAAAAAACCCCATATCTTCATCATGAATTCCTTGTTGGGCATTTGGGCTGTTTCCAAGATTTAGCTATAGTGAATTATGCCATTATAAACATGGATGTGCACATACCATTGTGGCACAATGCTGTCAACTCTTTTGGAAAGATTCCCAGCAAGGGAAAAGCTGAGTCAAATGGAACTTGTAATCCTAGTTTTCTGGGGAATCCCCACACTGATTTCCATAGTGGTTGCATCAGTCTACACTCTTACCAACAGAAAAGAAGGATTCCTTTTTCCCACAGCCCCATGAGCAGTAGTTTTTAATTAATTTCTTTTTTTTTTTTTTTTTCCCAGAAGCAGAGCTCAAACTCTGGCCATTGTGCTTTCAAGGTAGGCGCGGTACCACTTGAGTAAATCCCCAGCTAGTTTATTTCTTAATAACACCCACTTTTTCTGGAGTGAGATGGAATCTTAGTGTTGTTTTAATTTGTATCTCTTGAATGACCAGTGAATGTTGAACATTTTCCATGTATTTATTGGCCATTTTTACTTCTTATTTAAGAAGTGTGGTAATAATAAAGAAAAAAAGAAAACAAATATTGTGTATATAGGGGGTGGGGGGATGCAGGGCGGGGGGAAAAGGGAAGAAATGAGAACCAAGTCATGTCATATTCTGGTACAAACTCTTAATGTTGAATGCGATTATCATGTGTATTCATAATGTACCAATAAAGATAATTTTTAAAAAGTGTGTATCATATGCCCATTTTTATTGTGTCTTTAAATTTGGGGTGTGCTAGTTTTTCAATTTTTTATGTGTTCTAAAATTAGTCTTTTGTCTGTGGAACAACTAAAATTTTTCCCACTCTATTGTCTTTTCTCTCTGTTGGTAATTTCCTTTGCTGTAAAAAAGATTTTTAACAAGATGAGGACAACTTGATTCTTTGTTGTGTTTCCTGTGAATTGGTTTTGTTCATGAAGTATTTACCTATTCCTATGTCCCCTAGTATTCTACCTATTCTCACTTCCAGCAGATTTAGTCTTTCTATTTTAATATTTAGATCTTTTCAACCATTTATTTGAGTGTAATGGTGAAAAACATAGGTATAGTTTTAGTCTCTGTCATGTAGAAAGCTAGATTTTCCAGCATCATTATTAGAGAGACTATTTTTCTTCCAGTGAACGGGTTTCATAAATTTGTCAAAGATAGGTAGCTGAGTTTATTTTGAGATGTTTCTGCACTTACTTATCTTATTAATGCAGGGCGGGGGGGGGGAAACGAGAATCAAGTTATGTCATATTCTGGTACAAACTCTTAATGTTGAATGCGATTATCATGTATATTCATAATGTACCAATTAATGATCATTTATCTTTAATTGGTACATTGGTCCTCAGATCTAATTTTTTCCAGTACTGCGCTGTTTTTATCACAGTAGCTTTGTAGCATAATTTCAGGTCAGGTATTGTGATGCCTCTGTGAAGGAAACGTTCAAGTTTGGTTGGGTTAAGTACATCGCACATATGTCTCCTAGCAAGCTAAGAGACACCAAAAGGAGTTCAAGTATACTCACACTCATGCATAGAAACTGGCCGGTAATCGCTTGTAGGCCGCCTATTCCTCCTTTAGTCATGACTCCTTCGCTCATCCAAGAGCTAACCATAAAAGGTAAAAAACTTGTGCACCACGAATCAGCTGCAGCCCCATTGTCCTATGTGCTCAGAGCCCCACTCACTCCCTCTGCTCTGTATAAACCAGTGTAATCCTCATTAAAGATGGAAGGGTTCTCTGAAACCTCCCTGCAGTCTGCATGGTAACTCTGTGCACTCGGCCAACCATTCCAGGCCTTGGAACCTGATCCTTGGCCATGTGCTGCCCCGATGCCAAGGATAACTACACCTCTGCCTTGCCTTTATTGTACAGAAATGGTCTTTGCTACTTTAGGTCTCTTCTGGTTCCAAGTGGATTTTAGGGATGCTTTCTTTACTTCTGGGGCATACTAATGGTATTTTGATTAATACTGCACTACATCTATGTAATAATTTTGACAGTATGGTCATTTTCACTATGTTGGTCCTTCCTAGCCAGGAGCAAGGGATGTATTTCCATTTTCTGATATCCTGTTTACTCTCTTTTTTCAGAATACTACAAGTTTCAATGTAAACATCTTTTATGCCCTTTGTGAGGCTAATTCCTAATTATTTCTCTTTTTCCAGTAGTATTATAAAAGGTGTTACTTCCCTAATTTCATTGTTTTCATAGTTTAATTTCTCTTTCAGTATGCTCATTTGTGTACAGGAATGCTATTTATTTGTGGTCTTCACTTTGTGTCCAGCTATGCTACTGAATTTATTTTTTAATTCTAGCATATTTTGGTGGAGTTTTTGTGGTCTTCTATATAGAGTGTCATGTCATCTACAGATAATGATGATTTAACTTCTTCTTCATCTATCTTTATTCCTTTTATTTCTTTCTCTTGTCTAATTTCTCTGGCTAATGTTTCCAGACCTATTTGAGTAGGAGTGGTGATAGTGGACATCCTTGTCTTGTTCCTGATTTTGGAGTGAAAGCTTTCAGTTTTTGTCATTAATCATTTATCCTTTTAGTATGATTTTGGCTATTGGCTTGTCATACATGCCTTTTGTTAGACTGAAATAAAGATCATCTATTCCAATTATTTATAGGGTTTTGTTTGTTTGTTTGTTTGTTTTTGAGACAGGGTTGCACTTTGTAGTTCAGGCTGGCCCTGAGCTCAGCCTCGAACTCACATCACAGCAATCCTCCTGCCTCTGCCTTCCGAGTGCTGGGATTACAGGCGTGGGCCACCATGCCCGGCACTGTGGTGTGTGGTGCTGATTGCTGCTGGGCATAAGTCTCCACACCCCGTATTGTATGTGGTTACCAGGGATCATTGAACCCAGGCCCTTGCACCTGCAAGACAGGCACCAGAACCACTGAGCTAAATCCCTGGCCCCTATAGGTATTTTTTTTCATGTATGAGTGTTGGACTTTGTTGAATGCTTTTCTGCATCTCTTGAGATGATCGTGTGAGTTTTTCCTTTGGCTCTGTTAATATGGTGTACTGTATTTATTGATTTGCATGTGTTCAATAATCCCTGCATGCTGGATGAATCTTACTTAGTCATGGTTTTGATCTTCACAATGACTTGCTTCATTCTGTCTGCCAGCAGTATCTTCTTGTGTAGTCTTGAATCTATCTTCATTAGGGAAATCAGCCTATAGTGCTCACTTTTGGTTGGGCTTTTCTCTGGTTTTAGTATCAGAGTAATGCTTGCTATGAAGAGTGAATTTGAGAATACTGCATTTCATTAAAGAGACTGAGAAAGAATGGCATTATGTCTTCTCTAGATTTCTTTTAAATTCCAGCAATGAAGCCGTCAATACTCAGGTTTGCTTCACTGATAAGTTTGTAATTACATTTCCAATTTGATTAATATTGTGTTATTAAGAATTTTTACTTTCTTGGTTCAGGTTTGGTAATTCAGTTGTGTCTAGGAATCTGTCTTTCCTCTGTGTTTTCCACCTCTTTCAAGTATATGTTCTAAAAATAGATATTTACAATCTCTTGGATTTCTATAAGGTCCATTGTGACTTTATCATTTTACTCCTAATTTCATCATTTTGAATCTTTCCTTTCTTGATAAAGTTGGCTAAAGGGTTATTAATTTTATTTCATCTTTCAAAGAACCAACTTTTTGATTCATTGAGCCTTTGCATTGTTTTCTTAGTCTCTACTGTTCTTATTTCTGTTCTGATCTTAATAATTTCTTCCTTCATATGAGCTTTGGATTTGACTTGCTCTTTTTCTACAAATTTGAGGTTCAACACTACGATGTTTATTTGTGCTCACTCAGTTTTCCTGATGTGAGAATTTACTGCAAAAAAATTTCCCTCTTGAGACTGCTTTAGTTACATCCTATATGTTCTAGTATGTTGTGTATGTATTATCATTTAATTGTTGTACCACTAAGTACTTACTAGAAAAACAAATATAACAGAAAATATATAAATATGTAAGATTTTCCAAGATTGGCTTATAATGGCCACTCATGGAGTGGACAAGAAAGAGTCCAGAGGGTCTCTCTGCACAGTGGAGGCCAAATGATTCAGTTGGAAGTCTGGAGCTCACTGTTGTGCCCCGTCTGAGTGTACACCAGGAAGCTAATTGGTCTGTGCTGGAAGGCTGAAGAGTTTATCCCAAAAACCTAAAGGATTTAAACCAGAAGCTGAAGAGGCTACACTGCTGGATGTGATGTCCATAGAAAAGACAGGAGCTTCTGTGAAGGAACAGAAGGAACCACATCCTTACTCATTTCCCCTCTATAACATCCAGGATATGAGCCATGCTAGGATGGATCTCCCACACCTTAGGGAATGGAATTGCTCAGCCAATTTAACTAAGCTTCTCTTAAGTAGACCTTACAAGTTGACATAATCACTCAACTATCACAGTTGTATACAGTGGTTAATTTCTTCCTTAATTTTATCCATGACTCACACTCTGTTCAAAAGGGTGTTATTTAATTCCCATGGGTTTATGAAGGTCTTGTAGTTTCTTTTGCCATTGATTTCCAACTGCATTGCACTATGGTCTGAATTGCAAATAGTGCAGACCAGTGTTTCTCTAAGCCTATAGGAGCTTTCAATACACATTTCCCTACATGTGTGGTTTACAGGAGAACTTTTCTAACATCACAGTTTTTTGCTGGGCTCTGTCTAACTGTTCTTATTTTTTTTAGTATTATTTAACAAGACAATACATTAAACACTGAATTAGTAGTAAAATTCCATGTGATTAATCACAATAGAAACTACCTAAATTTGAATAGTAGCCAATTATATATTTACTTTGGAAATATTATTCAGGCCATAACTTACCTTGGGTATCTGAAAACCAACCAAGGACTCAAGGGCTGTGAGGATATCAACTGCCTCTGGACACTATCTCTATGGTTCCTTGTGGTATTATTTAGGGAAAATATGAAATAAATGGTGCCAAGCCATCAGATAATGCCAGCAAGTAGACATTTAATCAGATCAGTAATAATCAAGGACCTGGCAGCTTCTGCTCTGAGAGTTGGGGGGCTCTACTACTTATGATTTGGCTAGTGTAACTGGACATCTGGATCTTCATCCAGTCAATTTAGGAATAAATTGATTGTGTCTGTGGTCCAGATATGAATCCTGTATGGCTTCAGTCTCCTCGCTTTAAAGTGAGAGCCATGTGCTACACAAAGCTTAGTGTCTTATGCTTTTGCATCTGTACATTTCCTCTACCTTGTTTCTTTATAATACTTTACCATTTATCTTCAGACATAACCAGTATGTTAAAGTACAATGAAAAACTTCAAAGTCGGGTTTTTCAAAATGTAATGTTATACTAGAGAACTCATCAATAATACCACTGCCTTGCAGAATCAATAGAGCAGTTCATCATCCCCTTCCAAAAACTAATCTGAACATAAAAAGAGCAATATGTCCTTTTTGACTTAACTATTTTAGCTCCTTGTCTAGTTTTCCTCTTCAACTGAACAAGACCTCTTCAAATGATATCAAGGCTGCAGTGCTGGGCCTAGATCCCACCTGCTCCTATTCCTAACAAGCTTCTGATGGAGGAAGCACCTCCCTTCACACAGAGTCCCAATCAAACTTCCTTGTAAGAACTCACAAGTTCTGAAACTTTCCAGATTATTTTCATCTAAACTCTCAATCCAAAAATTCAGATTTATCCTGCACTACCCAGTACATTACCAGACTGAGCAGGCAGAAGTGTGTATGGCAGTTTAAAGACTTCCCATGACAAGTGGTAGACAGCAGCTGGAAACAGCTATTCAGACATTTAAAACAATTTCATACAGTCACGTTATCCTAGTGTGAGATCATTTTTCTAATAATTCATAGTGATCCACAGAAGGTTGGAATTCAAAACACTAGACTTTCATTACAAGTAGGCTGAAGAGTGCTGAGCAGAGAAAGTGCACACTTAAATTGTCTATGATGTGGCAATTGTTATTCCCTCGGTCAGCATATACTTATCAGCCATTAGAATGAAAGGGATATAAAGTGGCAAACTACACAGGTTCAAAACAACAAGGTGTAGCTATTGTGAAATTTAGGTGAGATAAAATACATAAACTTGGCTAGGAGCCTGGTCCCAGATGAGCAACCAACAGTTATGGGTAAGAAGGAGAAGCCTCAAATTCAGCCAGATTCTAGAGTTGGTGACTGAATAAACATAAACTGTATCCCTACCCTCTGAGGGCAAATAATATATGTGAATAAAGTCACTGGTGGAGAGAAGACTGGGACTACTGTAATGAGTATATAGAAGAGGGAGAGAAGGGAGAGAAAAACAACTTTGCCTAACATACTTGGGATAGACTTTACAGAAAAAAATCCAACTGTGCAAAGTGGGAAAGCTAAATATAACCTTCCAAAAAGACAATAGGGAAAGAAATTCCAGGCAGAGGGAACATCATGTTCAAATGCACAGGAGCTGAAACAATAGTGCACTGGAACCTTCAGCAGTTCAGGAAGACAGTGCTATAGGAGAAGAGCAAGGGTGAGTCCTCTTCAAAATGGACAATAGTTCTCTCTTGCAGTCTTCTTACTGGTTAGCACAATCCATGGCACAGTGTTCTGCAGATGTCCAGGGATGAAAGCAGCTGAAAGTCATGTGCCTCACACTGGATGTTTGTATTTTGTCCTAGTCAATGAGAAGTCATTAAAGGGTTGATAGGGGAGCCAAAGGAATGATTACTGTGATGATATGCAGGATGGATCAGAACTAATAGAGATGGAGTCAGAGAGTGCAGGACAGCCCTTTGAGAAGAAAATATTATTCCTTTTAATTACAAGTGATAGCTGAGGGAACAAAAGTTTATAGAAGCCAAGGACTTTCCCATGGATCACAGATTTTATTTTTTATTGACCTTAATTGATAACTGTACTCATATAAATATTTGTGGTATATATCATATATATGTATGTGCAAAATAATTAATACAACAAAGCTAACTAAAATATCTATTACCTCACATATTGTATTAGTTCTTATTTTTTTCACTTAGAAACATTTTATAGTACCTCAAGTGAAAGAAAATACTCAAACTTATATGCTAAGTATATATATATGGCATCTCACTCCCAGAGACAGTTTAAAATAGTTACATGAATATCATTCATGACAATTCTTAATATCTCTATATATTATTGCATTTTAGAAAGTAAATGCTTGGCACTGTCATATACTATTTTACAATGTGCTGCTTCACTTAACAGAGTATAGTAGACACTTTTTCACATCAATAAATTCATGTCAATATTATGATCTCTTATTTCTACAGTAGCTTTTTTCCACCTTGCAATATGTTCTTTTCCACCCCCTCCCTTCCCTTTTATTCCTTTCTTTTTGCCTAATAATTGTTCCCCTTCTATTCTCATGTGATCTTAGTTAATTTTCTTATTGCTGAGACAATATCAATACCTAAAGTTAAAGGAGGAATAGCTTATTTGGCTCACAATTTGTAGAAGTTTCAGTCTGTAGCTTGCTGGCTCCAGAGAGAGTGGAATAGCAGGGAGGATCACAGAAGAGAGATATTTCACATCAGGAACAAGCCAACGAAGCAGTACAGTAGTGAAGAAGCAGCCACTGAAAATCTCCTCTCTATTCCTTGTATCCAATCCAAAGGTCAACCTTAATGCTACTCAGAACTACAGCAAACGAACTAGGGGATGAATTTAGGAATCATACACACTTGATCCCAGAATTGCACCCTTAATCTCAGCATCACACACTCAAGACCCAGCCACCTGTGAAAGGCCCCACCTAAGACTACAAGAGGCTTTAAAAGAATATCGGGATACAAATCGTAACATTTATAACATACGTAAACAATCGTAATCCTTCTTAGATTCCACATAGTAGAGAAAATATACGGTATTTTCCTGACTTACTTATTTGACTTAACATCATGATCTCCAGTTCTATCCATTTTTTCTGGAAATAACATAACTTCCTTCTTTACAACTGAAAAATATTCCATTATATGTATATACTACATTTTCTTTATCCATTCAACCTTTGGTAGGTACCTAGGATGGTTTCTTATCTTGGTTATTATGGATTATGTTGCAATCAACACAGGTATGCAAATATCCCTATAATATGCTGATTTTAATTCTTTTGGATATATACCAAGGAATGGTATAACTGGATCATATAATAGTTCTACTTTTAGTTCTTTAAGCAAACCCCATACGGAGTTCTGTAGTGATTGCATTAATACACGTTCCCAACAGCAGCACAAAGCAGTTCCACATCCTTTCAACATTTACTGTTTTCTGAATCAAAAATTTGACTCTAAATTCCATGTCCACTCTCACTTAGTACACACAGGGAATGGACAGTTCCATCTAATCTTATTGGCAATCCTGTGTGCATCAAGTAGGGCCAAAAGTGACGGTAATGCATTTCAATCACTAATGTGTGGGTCTGCATGAGTAAATGTATGTCTGTTTGCTTTGAGTTTGAACATCACACTCAAAGTACTTGAAAAATTGAGGGTCTCCTGGTTAAACACAAACCACCAAATACACAGAGAACACTTTGGGAGCTTAAAGGCATCCTTCAGAACACATGTCTGAGTTGTTTCTTCTTTAGAACAGAAACTCTAATGTTCCCCAAAGAAGCTGAGACGAGGTACAGTCTTGAAAAGAGTTGATAATTAAACAGGAATGGACACACTCTGACAAGGAAAGAAAGGTTAAGTAAGTGGTGATGATGAAGGTAATGCAGAAAGCTGTGATTTGTTGGGATCCTAGAAACTGGAACTTACATCTGGTACAGACTCACTGTGTAACTTGGCTGTGCCTACACTCATCTTGAACATAGTCCTTACAGGTGAGCTATGCAGACAGGGTAGAATTCATGATTGATATACAAGCTGTCTTTTCATCACTGTAGAATCATTGGAAAGAGTGAAAGAAAGTAGAGTTCATTTGGAACTAAGATGATAAAGGAAGACCCCCTGAGGGCAGTAGTATTTGCACAAATGAAAGGAGCTGGTGATGCAGAATAAATGGAGTTTTATGTGGGGATAACAGCACAAGGAAATCCATGGAGAAAACAGTTGTATCCAGACTCTAGAGAAAAGTTATACTCTACAGAAACAAAGAATGTGTCCCTAGAAGGAGAAAATACAGTCACCTTAAGATTATAAATTTCAACATTCCAGATTGATTGTTGTGGGGACATTTCATTTTGAATTTCTGACATTATTCCAACAAAGTGAGTGAAACTGTGCCTGGAAATTGTACAACCTTCAGAGTACAGTGAAGAATAAAAGACAAAAATTATCAGCAGTGAGACTGTGTTTTTAAATCTGAACATTGAAAAGTAAAGAACCTGGTGTTACAGAGAAAGCAAGGCTTTCCGGATGAGAAAGGCTGAGCTGGGCTCAGAATCTTGATTTACCATGTATTACTTTGGTAGTCCTGAAATTATCTCTCTGGGGCTGTTTCCTTACTGGAAAAAGGAGGACAAAAGTAGAATCTAGCAAAGAGGCTTGATGTGAAGAGTAAAACAGATCACAGCCAAGAGGGCTCAGTGCAGTTCTTGTAAGCCTTCACCTATAGTAGCTCCAATGATAAAGAGGAAAACTAAAATATAAGTAGGGAACAGAATAGAGGGCAGAAGATGAGCAGATTAGAAAAGGAAGGAGAGGTCCACAGCACTATAAGGACTAAATGAGACTGTATTTCTATACGTTTTTCACATGCCTGGCACAGATAAGTACCTTGATACCTGTCAGGCATCTTTCCCTTCTGTTTTCCAGCACTACTACAATTTGCTTCTGAGACTGAGATTCCTGAAGCAAAGAAGCAGAATCTGTAAAGTTCTCTGACAGAGACAAGGGAGCCACCTACTGTACAGAAGAAGTGTTTTCCTCTGTCTTTAGATGCTTGTTTCTGGACCTTCTTGCTGGCTGGCCTTCTGAAGCTGACCTGACATGTGGGCAGCCTTGTGTGGGCAGCAGATTTGAAGTTAGGCCCAAGATCTCAGACGGGCTCAGTCCTAGAAAGGCAAACTCAATACGAATTCCATTCTCGGAAATGTTCTGCTCCTGCTCCCTCTCTTTTCCTTCGCTAAATCTTAGGGAAAATGGCAAATGTTTAGCACACTTTTAATGTTGTTTCATCTTATCTCTGCTTAATGTTTGTTCTTTTCGTTTTTATAAGTGTGAACATTGTCTCTAGTTTTGTTGTTGCTGTTCTCTTCTGTTCTCATTGTTATTTCATCAGTCTTGGGCAATGCTCCTTTGTCCTTCAGCCTTGTTTTCAATCTCTTCTTGTATTCCCCTATTTCCCCACCACCCCTGTTACATTTTCTCCCCTGAGGGGAAAGGAAAATTACATTGCTGAGGGCATATTTACTGCATGTAATTTTCTGGGTTGTTTTAGATCTTGTTTTATAACCAACTACAAATTTAATTCATACAATTAGAGCAGCAGATTAATAGCTATCACCGTTTGTCACTTCCTAGGCTGTATTTGATGCTATTGTCATTGTGGATTCTATTACTTTAGTCGATCTATCATACTTGTTCTAATCACTTGTTCTTCCTGATATGCCAAGAATTAGAGACTTTAAGGGTCATAAACAATCTTATAGGCCAGTTCTGAAGAACCAGGATTTAGATCAAATAGCCAGCAACCTCTCATCCTGAATAAATTGAAGATGTAGAGTCAGACATGATGGTGCATTCCTGTAATCCCAGCACTCGGGAGCTGAGATAGGAAGATTGTTGTGAGTTCAAGGCCGCACTGAACTACAGAGTGAGATTGTATTTCAAAAAAAAAAAATTTAAAGAGGTACTATCTTGCAGTACACTCAAAACCAAAAAGCCAACTATGCCTAGAAGACATCTTTGAGAGGTAGTCATTTCCTAAGGGTTCTAAATACTGGCAAATAAGTTACTTGCCATAAGCAGTTTGTAAGCATCAACTCAAGAATTAAACTAAAAAATAGAAAGTCAGAAGACAATTAGGCAAGACATAACCCTAAACTTCCAGTTCACCAAACCCAGGGAGCCATGACATGGAGCAATTCAAAACCCATCCTCCTAGACTCTGAAGTGCTAACAGCAGAAGTAGCAAAACAAATAAACAGGGCTTTAGAAAAAAGAAAATCAGAAGTAGTTTCTTAAATAATACAGAGATGGTGACCATAATGAAATCTTCTTTAGTAACTGTTACTAATTAAGTGTTGCTGTGCTGCGGACTTAGCTCAGTAGTTCTGATGTCTGCCTTGAAAGCACAAGGACCCTAGTCTGATCCCTGGTAATCAGGAGGCAAAGGCAGGAGGATTGCTATGAGTTTGAGGCTCACCTGGGCTACATAGTGAGTTCACCATCAGCCTGAACTACAAAGCGAGACCTGTCTCAAAAAAAAGTGTTGCTTTTTAAAAAATTTTTACAGGGGGAATTTGACACTCACAAAGGTTAACTCACTTGCCCAATATTGTAACTCTCAATAAAGTTCCTCCTAGGATGTGAATATAAGCTCATCTGATTTTGTGTGATTCCTTGTGTTTTTTAAAAAAGTATTTCTTTTCATGGTCATGAACTGCAATTCTGTCTTCTGTATCTAATATTCTGTTCTTACATAGGCTCATTCTGCTGCGTGTTCTTTCAATTGGTTTCCAATGTTGGATGTTTATAATTTTTAAAATGAAGGAGCTTAGGAAAATTATGGAAATCATAAATATTCAACATTGGAAATAAATGCAATCCATGAAACATTTAAACAGATATCCAAGATATTCAAAATTCCATTGAAAGAAAACACAAAATAAGATGAGCAAGTAAGTTAACCTTTGTGAGTATCAAATTCTCCCTGTAAAAATAAGAAAAGCAACACTTAAGAAAAGCAACACTTCATTAGGAGTTTTCTAGTGAAAGCACAAGATGATGCAGGGTAAACATGTACTATGTGCTCATTCCCTTCTATTCCTTCAGAGTCCTGTCCCTCTAACTTACAAAAAATATAAAAGGTCCCCTGCTATCACCTCAAATTAGCTGACACAAAATGTTAAAGTTCAAATGACAAAGTGCAAACACTATGAGGAAATCAACATACAGGAGGAGTTGTTGTATTGAGTCTGAATTGCCCAAATATGCTAAGTTGCAGATAATGTACAGAAGTTACAAAAGACAGACCAGCTGCACGCTGGTGTCTTCTCAGCCCTATCCCTGCACCTTCGCAGCCCACAATCTGGTCCTTATCCAGGTCCATTTCTGTTATTTCTCCAGTCCTTTCACCCTGTCTCTCTGTCATGTCCTTGTCACATCCCTGTCTCCCTGTCTCCTGTCCATGTGTCATTACTGACTTCAGCTGTCTCAATTTCACCCCTGAATGTAACAACCTTTCTACAACTGGACACAGAAATGGTACTCTCTTACTTCCCCCCCAAACTGCAATGTTGAAGTAACATAACTTATTATTTTATTAGTAGACTCCTTATTCTGTTTTAAAGTTGGTGAATAAATCCTCTGCATCAGTACACTCCTAACCTGTAGATTCCAACTTCAGAAAAGAAAGATTTGACTATCTATACTGAAGGCACATAGATGTTTTTCCTCCTTGCATTCACTACACAATACAATGTTGCAGCTATACATAAGAGTACTTACATTGTGTGCAGAATGGTTCATAATCCAGAACTCATATATGGCATGTGTGTCTACATTACATCAATACTGCACTATTTTTACCTAAGACACTTGAGCATCTGCAGACTTTCGTATCAGCAGGGAGCCCTGGAGCTCACCTTTTGTGGATGCCAGATGTTACCCATATTCATTTAATTTATTCCTTTTAACCCCCTATCTACACATATTTCCCCAACTATCCTCTCAAAGTGCAACAATTCTAAAACTTTTTTAAAGTCATTAAACATTTCTATACTGCTCATGGGCTAGGTGGTGACACATTGATCAACTTAGATTTCCTTTCTCTCCTTTGATTTGCTTCATTTTGATTTTTCTTCACATGATTTCCTTCATGTTGAGTGTATGCCTTACCCAACTCTGACACTACAGTTCATGACAATGGTGACATAATAGCCAAGAAGAAAAACTATGTGTGTGACCATGCTGGGTCAAAGTCTACTTTTACCCAGGGATCTAACCTTTGTACAACTGACACAGTTATAAGGTGACTCGTTCCTCAGTTTGACATAACCTGTTGACACAATTTGTGGATGTTTTAGTCAAGTCCTGTATAAACTGTGAAAATCATTTGGTGCTGTGAGAGGACCTGGGTAAAGGAAAAGGCATGGGGAGTGTGCAGTGATGATGATTCTTTCATCCCAGAGCAAATGTGATCATTTTAACAAATATCACCATTGGATTGCTGATGTTGTGGTGCTGTTGATGATGCTGATGTTTTTCCAGGCTTTGATAAGACACCTGGTGTCATATATAGAACTCTAGAGTCATAAATCCCACTTAAAAGCTCTTATCTTGGGCAGTTTTCTTAATTTTTTAAGGTTGCCAAACTTGTAAAAGGAGGAGGAGTAGGGGCACTATTTAAGAAGTGACACGGACCAGAATTGACCTTCAAAGTAAAAATTATTGGGATGGAGACAGCTCTAGGGATGAGCTACTCTCTTCAAAAAGTGCTTTTGCTCATGGGAAAGAGATGTCTTTGCACCCAAAGATCAATCTGTATACATTGGTATGACCATACAGGTTATTAAATATTGAAACTTCTAGTTGTTTAGTTCCTTATTTCCCCGTTGAGTTGACCATTGGCTCTGTTAAGTGTGTGTGTGTATGTGTGTGTGTGTGTGTGTGTGTGTGTGTGTGTGTGAGATCATACTTGTGACTATGTCCCTGTCTTCCTCCTTTTTGCTCCTTGCTCTTCTCTGCCCACAAGGCCTTTCCTCTCTCTAACATATGGCTATGTCTATTTACTCTTTGTCCCTCTTCACTCAGAACCTCAGCCTGTCTGGAACCATTAGGACCCCACCACCCTTCACCACATCCTGACCCATACATTGCAGCTTCTATTTCTAGATGCCAGATCCAGATTCCTGATGGCAGAAACCACAATGACCTATTTAATTTTTCTATTTGTATCCTTGGTTACCTCTATCTTCCATTTGGAAAGGGCCTGGAACACAGTGGTGAGTCAATATGTCCCTTTTAAATTTGACTCTGAAACAAGTTAGCCAAAGACCAGTCTTATCACCTATCACTCATGGCACTGGTTTTGCAGTCTTCTGGATTTCTGTGTCTTATTCTGCAAAGAGGAGTAGGATTTCTTCTTTATGGTGCCATGCTCAGCCTGAACTAAGTAAGCAATGCTGTGTGTAAGAGCTTGGTGTCCATCAGACCTATCCCTCCACTTGTCAGTGAGAAGATTGGGAGAAAATCACTCAACTTACATCTATAATTTTCCCAAAGTCAAACTTGGAATCACTGGAAAACACACAAAATCTGAGGTAAACTGTTGTAGTGCCCGGAGACGAAGCCTAGGCTGGAAAAGCCCATGAACTCATCTTTCTAGTGTAAATCCCAGAGATTAAATCCCATATTCTCAGACTGAAGTCTGACAGGCTGTCTTTGCTCACTCTCTGCTATGAACTGAATATTGGTGTTCCTCCAAACTGTATGTGGAAACCTATCCCCAATGTGACATGACTAGGTCAAGAGGGTGAAGCTTTCACAAAGGGGTTATTGGGAAGAGGTGAAGGAGAGGAGAGAAGGGTGAGTGAAGAAAGAAAAAGAAAAAGAAACAAAACACAATTATCTATTCACCAGGAACTGGACCCTCCCTCTACATAGAACCTTCCATGCCTGCATGCAGACGTCTAGCCTCAGATCTGTGAGAAACAAAATTCCATTACTTCTAAGTCACCAGTCAGTGGTGATGTGTTAGGTAGTCTAAATAGACCAAGAGACTCTGTTATTCTAAACCAATCAGACTTGGCTTAGAGACAGCTGAATTGGGGAGAGGGAAGTTAAGAGAAAGATGAAACATAAAAATCAAATGATAAAAAGCAAAGCACTGTCAGACACATAATAGGCACTCGATGCAGTGCTATTCTATAATAGGGCTTTGCAAAGTGTGACGAATTTGTTGTTTTTCCACATAGCTGGCTTGCTGACTGTGTGCTACATTACCAGGGGAGAAAGAAGTATAAGCATTCCTTTCTTCAGAGATTTTACAGTCAAGATGAGAAAAATGGCAAGACATAACTAAGGCCTCGATTTTATGATACAGAGCCCAAGTATAAAATGGCAAAGAAGAATACCTTAGAAGCAGCAAGGGTAGTGGTAAATGAAAGAAAATTCCAAGAGACAAATAGAAAGTGTCGTGAGAAAAATAATTTGGAAAAAATTGATTTTGAGGCGAGACTGGAAAGTGATTTTTCTACTCTATTTCCTGAGCAGCCTCAGACCCATAACAAAGATAGACACATTTAGAATGCCATTGGCTGCCTTGTGCACAGAGCTAAGAATATAAAATAGGAGGAGAGCACATTCCATTTTGACAAATATGGAAATAATAAAGAAAATACACTCATCATTCCTCCACTGCTCCCTCTGGATTTTTTCTCTTCTCTCTGTCTCCCTGCCTCACTGAACAATTTTGTTTTATCCCCACAAATAAAGCAATTTACATGATCTGAGCTTGGCTTTGTTTGTACATTACTGAGAAATGTCCTATGCCTCCACCATCAATTATCTTGAAAAACATTGTGAGGATTTACTTGAAAATAAATTTAATAAAAATGTAGCACACATATACACACATACGCAGGATCAGATGCAGTGTTAGGAGATAAATTAGCATTTACACTAATCTAATTTGAGCTCTTTGCCCATTTATCATATGGCCATAAAGACATTCTTAGTAAGATAAACAGAGCTGAACTCCGGTTTTATTCCTGCCTGTGAATTTCAGCTGGGGCTCTGCCTCTCACCTCTACTTTATGCTCTTTCTCACACAGGCATTTCAATATCACTGCATCCTGATTCCTGCAGTGAGAGATTTCATAACGAATGGTCCTGCAGTGCTGCAAGACCAAGATAGCTCAACATAACACCTTCAAAGGAAGTGGTTGTTCTATAGCTTAGAGGCTGGGGGGGGGGTGGGTAAAGGGTGTGTAGGGGACTGTTTAAAGCTCCTCTTTCAAAGAGTTACCTGGTGTATGAATAAGTTTGACTTTATATTTCCTTTATTCTACAAAAAAGAAAATAATGGCTAACAAATTTTCATCCTACATTCTAGGCATTTCAAACCTACTAGGTCTCATTAAAGCTTTCAAAACAACCCAATTACAGTACATAGGATTCTTTTCATCACTTTATTATTAGAATAGTAAGATAAAGAGAGATTATCAAACCAGGGATTTAGCTCAGCAGTTCCAGTGCCTGCCTTGTAAGTGCAAGGGCCCGAGTTCCATCCCCAGTAACCACACACAACAATGCCAGGCATGGAGACTCATGCCCACCTGCAATCAGAACCACATACCATAGTGCCAAGTGTGGTGGCTCATCCCTGTAATCCCAGCACTTGGGAGGCAGGAGCAGGAGGATTGCTGTGAGTACAAGGTGGAGCTCAGGGCCAGCCTGAACTACAAAAGCAAGAACTTGTCTCAAAAAAAAAGAGAGAAATTAATAAAATTCCTCAGAGAAATGAGCTACATTCTAATAGAACGGAATTTGAATACAGAGCTCATATTGCTACTATATTAGTTGAAAATATTTTGAAGACTCCACCACACATACTAGACACAGGGAGATAATTCTGAAAAGAACAGTTAACATAGTCACAAAAATACTCACTTTCAAATGACTGGCTCCAGACAAAATGGTAACACATCTTGGTGTGGAACTGTAGCTCTATCCCTTATTTGCCCCCTTGGCTTATTTCCTACCAGAAATCTTCCACTTTCACTCCTGTAAATGACAGATGAGTCATCATCTTACCGTATCCTGCAGAAGTGACTTCATTTAGTGTACTATGGCCTCCTATGTGTGTCATGGTTTTTGTTGTATTTAATAACATGCCTGTTGCATTCCAGACTCTATTTTAAGCTCTTGATGTGCACTATCATGTTTAAACTATTTCTCATTTCCATGAAAGTTGCTACAACTACCATAATTCAACCAAGTTTGAAGATGATTGAGATCTTGCACATAAAGATTATTGTTTATTTTACATAGTAAATAATGTCATTTCAGTTCACCTATACTGTCACAAGTGGCAGAATTTCCATCTTGTTAAGGCTGTCTGGGGTGTGTGAGTGTGTGTGTGTGCGTGTGCATGCGCGCGCTTGTGTGTATTACACTTTCTTTATGTATTGATCCACTGATGAATTCTTAGGTCGCTTTCATTTTCTGATTATTGTGAATAATGCTGCAAAGAGTATAGAAATGCAAATATCTTATTTGCTGTTCATAATTTAAAATAACATTTTAAAATGATTTTTTTTTCAAAAGCCTGGTTCAGGATAACATCATGAAAACATCGATGGCTTTCATTACCATAAAATATAATAAACTATTTCTTATTGTTCTTATCTGTACTAATGTAATAAGATCTGATGATAGATCCATTTGTCTCCAAATCCTATACCTTAACCACTGCCCTAAAATTTCCATCCAGAAATCAGTGACTATCTTGACTAACAGTAGAATGTGATTTACTATTTGGTAGTTTGTATTTCTGTACCTGGAAATATTAAACTAGAAGTTTAGAGACATGGGAAGAATTTCTATCAGATAGTGTTGTGGAAAACTTAATTTCAACTACCTCTTACGGATGAAATTCTATGATTCAAAGGAAACATGGGAGCTGGAATATTCCCATTGCTTGTCCTAACAAAGTCACTTAGTTTATAAGAATTTTTCTTATCTTTCTTTCCAAACCTTTACATGTCAAAACTTCAAAACTTATCTGATTGATTAAAAGTATTCATTTATCTCATTTTGGTGGATTCATATGTTATTAGTTCTACTAATTTTTTACAATAAGCAACAACTTTAATTAAATAATATACGTCTATTAATGCAAATTATGAAATATAGAAATGAAATTAGATAATCAAAGAAAAGGGTAATTCCCCAGTAATCTTTACTAATATGTTGAAGGGTATTTTTTCCTGACCTTTTCTTAACTTTTGCAATTTAAAAAATGAGTTCTAAAAGTAAAGACATGTTTGCAAATATAGATATTGTCTTCACAATGACAGGCTAGAAACTGCTCACATTTACTTCAGTGCCCCAAACATGGAGCCCATATCCATGTACCCAACATGTGCAAATGACTCTCTGGATGCAGCTAAATAATTAAAGACCCATTCTCTAAAGGTACAGTCTAGTGCTTTAAATAAACACAGAGTCTAATAAAAGGATGTGTGTAGTGAAAGCATGCTATACAAATAAATACATATGTTTATTCAGAATTTTTTTAAAATAATGATGATAATTATAAACATTATGGTCATAATTACAGTAGTAACACTCGCACATTTTGTATTTATTTTAGTTGGGTGTAGTGTTAAATAACCTTGGGAACTGAAAAGCATGCTTACTTTCATTTCCATTATGAACAGAAATAGATACATTTAAAGGAAAAACTGCGGGCTTACAGCCAACCAAACCCATACTCAACTCTGGATTCTGCTCTGTCACCTTGTAGCCCAAAACTGGCCAATTGCCAGATCTGCCTACCTACCAGTGTAGTTATCAGGTGTAAAAGTAATATCATTAATATGCCTGACACATGGCAAATATCCTCTAAAATTAAGTTTTTATTACCAACCGTGGAGTGGAATAAATCAGTGATTTGCTCATAGCTATTCAAGTGGTACACAGAACAAAAACTTCCAATCAAAGTCCTTAATTTTAATCCTTCCTCCCTCTTTACAGTGCCAGTTAGAACCCTTAGGCAGTCATGTGTCATAAGCAATGGACAGCACCCAAAATGGAACAGGTTCTGCACAAATATCTATTTCCCTATGGGTGAGTTTTACATAATTTTCTGAATCCTTTCTCTGTAAATGACCTGGAGATTAAAAAATTAAAGTTGTTGGGTATTTTCCCACCAAGAATCTGCTTCCCAAATTCCCCTTTGATGGTGCATGACTACAGTGTCAACAATGGACAAGGAACACAATTGGAAATGGGAATGAAAATGGCTTATTATCTGTCCTACAACTATCAGTCTTGCAAAGTAACTGTGGTCACAGGATATGAACCAGGTATTTTCTAGGTTGTGACTACACTGTTCTGTGGACTTTTCGGCCCACCTGGGCCTCTTATGATAGCTCTAAGTCAGCATTCATTTCAGTTTGGTGAACTTCAGACCTAGCCTGGAGTTTCAAGGAATCTTAGGGAACTTAGGGCTTTAAAAGATTTTAATGTAATCCACAGCCTGTAACTTATGTCATAAGTATAACCCAGCACACACATCCAAACACATGAAACAAAACTTTTATGGGATAAATGCTATCTTCACTGAAAGTGACATTTTCTAATATTACCTATTCTGATCTATTCTACTATTATCACTTTCACATAAATTAATTTCTCAAGATGCTAATGGATGTGAAGCTACTCTGGAAAAAATCTCATCCAGTGCTCAATAAAATGCCCACGTGAATTCTGCTCTGTTCCAGCCTGTGGTTACCTGTAAGAATGTAAGAGTCTGAGCTGGGTCAGCTGGCACACATCTGTACTTTCAGCCCATGGGAGGATGAGATAGAAAGAATGTTGAAAGTTCAAGACCAACCTTGGGTACATAATGAGATACTATCTCCAAAAAGAAGTCACACTCATTTTAAAATTTGAATTTTGTGATAATGACAAAATAGAATTAGTATTTGTTTACCTCATAGAGCATCTCCTGCATGCCAGACCTGAACAGGCATCCCAAATCTTTATCCGATTTAATCTTCACAACAACTCCTTTCATTATTATTTCCATTTTGCAGATGAGGACACTGCAGGGCAGCTCAAAAAGGTCCAATTGGAGCTCAGTTGTTCTCACTTAATCTGGTAAATGGCATCTGATCCATTCAACCATCTAATCCATTTGGATCTGACTTAGCTGTTAGCAGTGGAGAGGAAGTGATGGGCCAAGGTATTTGTTTGCTTTCCCTCCAAATGTCTGCTTCATGAGCCTCTTTTTCTTCTTGGTCCTGCTTGCTTTCTGCAAGTCCAAATCCATGCAGATCTAGGGCTGCTTCTAGACAACAATACTGACAAGGATTCAGTCTTGGACCTATGTCTTCATGAAGTTCTCTTCTATCTTCACCTTGTTGGCTTTGGTTAACAGGGTGAAGCGATAAGCAGCTCTATGAGTCTGTGTGTCTTGACAACATATAAATCAAAAACAGGAGAACAGGAGGACAAGGACTCTCTCTTTGTCATTTTAATTTGGAAAACTTCTTTTCTAGAAGACAGAATTCTGCCCTTTACATTTCTTTGGTTTCCTGGGTATGGTGGCTCACACCTGTAATCTCAGCACTTGGGAGACAGAGACAGGAGGATTGCAAGAGGTCAAAGTTAGCCTGGGCTGCTTAGTGAATTCAAGGCCAGCATGTAAGACCTTGCCTCAATAAACTAAACTAAACTAAAATATATCTGATTGGTCAGAACTCAATCACAAACTCACCTTGGACCACTTGTTGCGACATTTGCCACACCCCCTAAATGGGGATAGTCATTGTCCTCTTAGGGAGTGGGTCCTGTCCTTTGGACAGCCAACTGACAGTGTCTCCTATATTGTTTTCTTAGGACCTAGACCATTATTGTACTTCTAGTCATCCCTCTGTCCCACCACCTCCAGGTTGAATTCCACTCAAACTTTGGGGACCATCTTTTTCAGTTTTATCTTTTACCATTAATTGTTGCATTTTATGATGACTTAGTAATCTTCAATGCTTTATTCTTATTCTTTCATTTTCCTGGAGTATTCCCTTTCCCATCTTTCCATGCTTTTCTACTCCTATACTTCTTCTCTTCCTTCTTTTTTATTTCCCAGAGTTTCTTTTTTAATGAATTGAGTTTATCAGTACATGTTAGGAATATATTACGATCACATTCCTCCTTGAGAGTTTATATCTATACATGATATAACTTGATTCTTATTTTTCCTATCCCCCTGCCCTCCTGTCATGCCCCCACCCTCCCACATACATAAGCTTTGTTTCTGTTTTTGCCTTTTTACCATCAAATATTTTCTTTAAGGTCTTGGATAAAATGAAATGTCCTCTCATTTGAGACCATGTTTGATCAAGGTCTGCCTCAGGTGCTTTTCTTTTCTATCTCTCTATGTGACTAGCACTTCCTGAGCTAAAAGTCACATCTACCATTTTCAGTCTTATACTACTGTCCTCATCAGTGTTCTCTAGGTTCCCACCTCAGTCCCTCTCAAGTCATCCTAATGGTCTTTTGATGAGTATGTTTGCATGACTGAGGAAAAGTCAGTTATTAAGTAGAAAGAGCACTGTATTTTAATATCGATTTTGAGAATAAACCAGAGACTATCAAATTTTCATAAAGCACAAAAAAAGCACAATTATGTACTTATTCAAATTTCACTCAATAAGGAAGTGGAATTCAAGTGGTTCAAATTACATGTTGAAGACCACAATACTTCTGACAGATAGAGACAGGATTCAGATCCTGGTCCAATTCTAAGGCCCAGGAATTCTCCACTCCGTCTTAGTACTGCCTAGAAAGAGATACATCAGCTCGAAGTCCTCATGCAGCCCTGGTTGCAGTAAGAAAAATAGTAGGGGTTGACATTTTCTGCACCTCCTCCACCCAGAGATGGAAACTGGGGCGTTTGCACTAAGATGCATCAACAGCCCCCCTCCTTTGGAGGCAAGATCTTGCCTCATTGCGTAGGTGAGATTTGAACATGAGATCCTCCTTCCTCACTCTCTCAGTGCAGGGATCACAGCCCTGTACCAGCTAATAGATTAGGCTTTGTGGATCATATTGTCTCTATCACAACGAATCTACTCTGTTGTAAGTTGGAAGCTATGGTAGACAAACATAAATAAATGTGTTTCAACAAAACTTTATTCACAGAAACAAGTCACAAGCCAAATTTGGTTAACAGACTTTTGACATAGAGCAATTCAATTTTCCTTCCTTAATATGAGTTCTGCACCCATGACTTGGGTGACTTAGATGTGATGCACCTGGAGATGACTCTGAGCTCTGAATTTAATTATTAGTTATTCTAAGGATCAGATAACATTTTATCATGCTTATTTTGTTAGTGATAGAAAGCCTACAGTGTAATATTATGCAGTGACAATGCATAAAAAATACAATGAATATTAACAAGTATGTTCAAGAGTGTACTAGAAATAAATGCACAATGAGTAAAGTGAAAAGTTTAGCCAAAATAAACTAAAGCACAAAGAAAAAGTTATATATATTGATATATATATAGCTTACATATTATCATATAAGAATTATTAGCTCTATCATTTCTGCTCTACTGAATAATTTAACACTTCCCTAAAAATGTAGTCTATTCATCGTAGGATCTACCATCCCTTTAAAAATTTTATCTCATACTTCATCTTTAAACATTGGACCATTTTTAGAAGCTTTTATTAATATATGTAGAAATAATTGTGAATATAGTTAGTCTTTCTAACCTTTGAAGATATATAAATAGATACTTCAATAGCATAAGGTTGTTCTATATATCAAATAAGACAATGTACCTAGCCAAAAAAGGTTGACAGAAAGGAGCTATCCCATCCATTGTGGTTGCTGTTATGGATATTAGTGTTAGTAAGATGGCCTTACTTATTATTGATGTCAGAGGACATTTTATATTAATTACATCAGCAGATCTCAATTGGTGTGGCCTTAGGGACACAGCATGTCCTTTGTAGATATTTTTGGCTCAAACAACTGAAAGTCACTTCTGCAGTGGGTAGAGAGGAGGGTTGCTGCTAAATACTCTCCAATTCACAGAACAGAAACTCACAACCAAGAATTATCCAACCTGAATGCAATAGTGCTTAAACAGAGGCAGTGCATTAGACACAGTAACTCCTACACCTTGCGTAGTTCTAAGCATAAACAGAGTAGATTGACAAAAAAAATTTGTAATTGAATGAGTAAATAATTTAATAAATAGATAAATAAGAATATATCAAGATAATATTTGCTTCTGCCTCATGATTTGCTAAGAAAAACTGGATCTATTAACCCTACAATATTTAAATGATGCAATTAGGTTATAAGATTCATCACAGCTGCTACTCCTATGTATTTGTCAAGATTAAACCACCATTATATGGCACAGAAATGAAATATAACTGGTGTAAAAGTTTGTGTGTGATTAATTTTTCAGATCTGTCTTCTTCTCTAGGCACCTGTCATTCAGATTTATGATCCTCAAAAAAAGTTAATAAACACTTAACTGCTATTAAAGAACCCTATAATCACATCGTCAATGCATTAGATTAGCTAATATGTACAAAATATCATACTTAGGAATGGAGTGTATTTTTTAATGTAATTGAAAATATGGCCTATGAGGTAGGCAGGTTCTCTGGGCAAGAATTATACTTAGTGTAGATTCCAGCCCAAACCACAACCATCTATCTCACAACTCCATAACACCATTCTTGGCCCAGTGGATGAGTACCATTCAGTTAAATATCTGTGTGGCTTTGGATGAGGTTTGTTAACCCCTCTCACTTTTTCATTCTTCGCCTATACAACTGAGGTAACCCCCACATTTTCAAGTGATTAATATAAAGTTTAGCAGAAGGTATATCACATATAAAGTAAGCAGTAACTGCAACTATGTAGTTCCACTATTTATATTACTACTACTACATTGTTCACATGAAGAGAGTGAGTCCCAAAGAATGTCACTAAATTGCCCACACAAAATTGGTGCTGCCTATTTGGGGACTGGATCCAGTCTCTTGAATTCAGTATGGTTCATGGTACTCCTCATTTTACCAACCTCAGGTAGGATCTTTTCTGCCCTGCTTGGACAGGAACCAAGCTGAGGTAAGCAAATCCAAAACAGCATATGAAAGTTATTTTTCTTTCTAAACATCACTATAGATACTTGTAACCTAATTTCTTTGTTTATTTGGCAATGGAGGAGATTGAACCCAGAGCCTTTGCCCTGAACTATATGTCCAGCTCTTTCTATTACTTTTTTTCTTTTGAAACCAGATCTCAATCTTACTAGGTTGCTAAGATGCCTAGGGTGGCCTCAAACTTGTTATCCTCCTGCTTAGGCCCCCCAGAATTACGGAGGTATGTCACACACCTTTGGCTTGATAAGCCCTTTTTATGAGGCATTAAGAAGCTATGCTAGCTGGGTTTTTTTTATTTATTCATATGAAATAATGAGTGATTTGAGTGAAATGATAAAGGAGAAGGGAAGTGGGACTGAAGTTCTATATCTTTATACAAAAAAAAAAATCTAATTCACAAGCTAAATTATTCTCTCTTTAGAAGATGGATTGAACAGTCAAAGGTCCTGAAATCAGACAAATCCTGGTTCTGGGATGAGCAAGCTGAGAATGCTCAAATGTAAAGGAGATGCAGTGTCAACTTGCTAGGATGCACAAGAGTTGGGGGCCTAAGGCACATGACAGTAATGAGGCTCAGGGTCTGAAGTTTGACACACATGAGTCAGACTCCTGGCTCTGCCACTTATTAGCTGTGTGAACCTCACAGGTTCTTCCCTTCAGTGACCTTCATCATCTTCATCTCTAGGGTCAGCGTAAAAATAATAGTAATAATAAATGCATCACAGATTTTGTAATGATTAACTGAACTTACAGTATACATGTAAAGAAGTCAGTTAATTACATTGCAAAAATTTGATATTCAAGGGCCGGGGATTTAGCTCAGTGGTTCTAGCACCTGTTTTGCAAGCAAAAGGGCCCAGGTTCGATCCCTGGTAACCATTTACAATACTGGGCTTGGAGACTCACCCCAGCAGCAATCAGTACCACATACCACAGTGCTAGTTGTGGTGGCTCACACCTGTAATCCCAGCACTTGTGAGGTAGAGGCAGCAGGATTGCTGTGATGTGAGTTTGAGGCTGAGCTCAGGGCCAGCCTGAACTACAAAGTGAGACCTTGTCTCAAAAAAAAAAATTGATATTCAATAAAATGAACTAATAAATACCGTAATTATTGTCTATCTTAATTTTAGTGAGTAGAGACTATGCTGAATGCCCTGGGTTGATCTGCATATTCAATCATCAAATGTACACTGAAAAACCACTACATAGCACGTCTTAGTCAGGACTTTGCACATCATGTTAAAAGATCAGAACTGTTCTCAAAATAGTGCAACATTCAGGGAGACATGAAAGTATCTTAAATATATGAAAAATTATCATATTAAAAAGACGTAGTTTTTTTTAAAAAAATTTATCTTAATATATCCAGAGGGAAAAATGAGAACCAAGAAGTAAAAACTAAGAAGATGGAACATTTTCATCTTGCATAACATTGTCCTATCCGTGAATTATTTAACAATAAGATATTTAATTTTAAAGACGAGTGACCTCCTATTATTGGAGATCATGCAGTTTTACTGTCTCCCATTCTATGCTATACAGATGTTCCACAGCTCCACATACATAGTGCCAATGGGCAACTCTGTGTCTTTGTGGGTGCTCCTCCTTCTGCCCAGGAATGTCTTCCCCTAACTCATTCACATGCCAACTCCTAGTCAAGGTCTTCCAGGATCTGTCCCCAAAATTCTCCTTTTCCCTGTGATCCTACAGGAAGTAATACACCACAAATGGGAGCATTTCTATTTTCTTTTTTTTTCAATTATTTTATAATTTATGCCATCCTCATTCAATAGTTAAGGAAAGCAGGGCTATGTCTTTCTCAATTTTGACATCTTACCTGAATGTCTAATAATCAATAAGTGCTGAATGATAATCAGTATATTGTTATATGTTCCCTGTCTGTAAAGATAGGATATCTTTATCTAAGAACCTCATAATATAAACATGGGGGGGAATAGTTCATAGAAATTTATTTCTTAGTCAGAGTGATTTGTGGGTCTGGTAACAACTTGAGATAACTGCGCTTCATCCTTCAACTGGGGCCAAAGCTGCTGTGTGTTGTGACTCTATCATCCTAATCAGAAACAACCAGAGTGAACTGGAAAAGCTCAAAGCTGCTTCTCCTTGCTTCAGTCAAAGTGACTACCTCACTTACCATAAGGTTCCATGACCTTACCTGATTTCAAGGAGACCAAGGAATTAGTCTATTCTATAGGCTCAAAAGGGAGAAATACAATTCATGTTCTTAAGTATCATCATGGTCACATGATCACTGGGAATGACAATCAAATAGTCTTTACACAGAATATGAATAAAATTTGCCACCATACAACAATAAAGTCTTTGAGCCAATAAAAATATTTATCAAACTATATGCAAATTGCAATATATCCATGTACTGAATAATGTATAGAAATTTAAAGTTATATTAAAGAAAACACTTTCAAAATACAAAAATGCTATGAAATTGTATATATATACATTCAAAATATAATACAAAAATGTAATGAAGTTGTATATATACATTATATACATATAATAGAGGAAGAGAGATCATTTTTAATTTTGCTAAAAAGTAAATTATGAATACCTATCCATCAAAAGAATAGAAGGATAAAGAATCGGCACCAATGTGTTGAGTCTAGTCACCTTCAGAAGGTGTATGGCATATGCTCTCTTTATCTTCCTGTGCTTTTTTTTATTTCCTATCTTCCACGAGAAAAAATTATTAGCTTTGTTAGGAGAAAAGAAAAGCTTCCTTTATAATTTACCAACTGAGCCAAGAAACTTAAATCACTCAATAGAGGAATTATCTTTTAGCTCTTCCATTCTGGATGGTTCTGAATATTCAGATTCATGACATGAATTCCTGATTCATAAAATCTGCTAACGGGAGCAGGACTTTTACCTTCTCCTGCAATGATGGGCATAAAAATAATACCCTTCATATTTCAGACTAGCCATGTGAGAAATTCCACCTTAACCTTATGAAGAAAAATTACCAGGTCATGAAAGACCTACAAGTACAGCCTGCTGCAGGTGTCAGGTGATGGAATCAATGACCAGCAGAGACGGCGCAAGGGCTGAGGAGGACACTAGCCTCACCTCCAAACACAAACATAAATACATATTCACTCTAGAATTACTGTATCATCTACTTTGTGGTCACTGTATTACTACAATAGATACCCATACCTTCCTCTCACTAATTCCAAGCTAATCACACATATTTCCTTGCCAAAAAGCTGCCCACTCCAGGGATAAGGTCCAGTCAAAGACAAATAAACAAACGAATAGTAAGTTACACAAAGACATCCAGAGAAATGACAGAGACAGGGTGACCCAGTTTCATCCAAAGACAGCCCAAGAAACCAATCAGAGTATGGCAAATTGCAGGGAGGGGGAAGGGCCCTTGATACCCAATAAAGGCAGATAGGAACAAAGGCACAAGGTCCTCCATCTTTTCTGAGCACCCCCTCTGATTCACACCAAGGTATCTCTCTTTCTTCTCCTTGTTCTCCATTTCCAATAAAATATCTTCCTTTTGAAACTTTATCTGTAATTAATTACTAGTACTGAGTTTATGATCCTGGTAAACAGCTTGGACAGTGGAGCAAGAGTGCTTGTGTCCAGATATGACACCCAGACAGTGACTTCCATCAGGGTGAGGTCTGGAAGCAGACAGAGGCTACATCTTGGACCTCTGTGCCTGGGGAACACAGACTACCTAGCAGGGAATGTGTATGGAGATATTGCTGTGAAGGTATCTGTGAAGTTCTTTGAGACATGCAATGATGGTCTGGCTTTGGAGCTAGCAGTCCAATGACAGTTATTAAAAGGAACTATGCTTTTCCTCTGAAACAATAGAAAAATAAATCTCTTAACAAGAGCCCCAGTAACACTTATTACTTTAAGAAAATTTTTCTGTCTTTTTCAGTGCTTTGTGAGATTAAAAACAGAAGAGAAGTTGCACTCCATTGCTTGTTTTTATGTATGTGAATCAAAAAATATTGTAAAGATTCAGTTTAAAAATCAATCAAGTTTCTGAAAGAATTATATAATCTGAAGTTCTTTGATATATAATCAGAATGCGGAGAAGAATAGTAGTAAGCCAGAAAGTTTGTAGAATTACTAATTAAAGAAACTGGTTCCAGTGGGATCAATTTCCATGAAATGCCCTGAATCGTCCAGGGACTGGGGAAGAACGCAAAAGATCATTCATTAGATAATCTCCCAGCTCAAGCATTAACCAGAAATTTTCTGTTCTTTTCCAGAAACCTCCAAAAAATAATTGAATTATCATTCTCTGTGCATAGTACATGCAGTCAGTGAATCTCTAGCCAATGTCTTTTGAGCACTTTATTTTGCATCAGTATTAATTGAAAAGAAATAATCTCTTGTTGTGGTAACTTGGGCAGAGGGGAGAGAGGAAGGATTCAGCCTAGAAGGTCTCAGACTTTGGGCCTTTCTTTGCTCCTCTTTAATTATTTCATTAGCCTCTATTCTTTCACCAGTACAATGGAGATAAGATGTTCTTCACATCACATGGTTGATAAGATTGTAAGAAACAATGTGGGGAGTAAATGCAGACATCTTTGGCCAGGATTTAGGTTTTAGCTTTGCTTTTTTGCTTTCTGTGTGCTATTGACAAATCTCTTAATACTTTTGAGATCATTTTCCTCAACTGAAAACTGAAAGAATAAACTACAGTAGTGTGAATTTAATAAATAACTCTCAAGTATTTCATAAATCAAACAGATGTATAAATACTATATTGTTTCTCTAGTGTGAGATATTGAAGGTATAAATGAGGTCCAGAAAATATGATAGTTATTGTGAAATAGGAAGAAAACGCTCAAGGCCAGGGATTTAGCTCAGTGGTTCCAGCACCTGCCTTGCAAGTGCAAGGTCTGGGGTTCTGGAATTCAATCCCGAGAAACCATATACAACAAAAGCCAGGCATGGCGACTCACACTCACCAGCAATCAGTACCATATACCACAATGCTGGGCGTGGTGGCTCACACCTGTAATACCAGCATTCTGAAGGCAGAAGCAAGAGGATTGCTGAGTTTGAGGCTGAGTTCAGGGCCAGCCTGAACTACAATGTGACACCCTGCCTCAACAAACTAAAAATTAAAATTAATTAAATAAACAAGTGAATAAATATATCCTCCTTGTATTATACCTGAGAAAAAGTAGAGCACTGGATATTTCATCTCCCTGAAATATCCTTTCTTACTTCAAGGGCCTTGCCAATTCAAAGGGACACTGTATACAAGCTCAAACTCAACTGCCCAGATAAGTATCATCTCAAGGACAATGGGAAGTGAGCACTATCTATAAACAAAACCACCTTTCTGCATGTATGCTAATGAAAGTTCCTTGAAGTGCTGATATTACAAGGGAACAAATCCAGCTAATGACGTCATTGTTTTTGAAGACTGATCCTTAGAACTATTCTGCCTGTGATCAACATGTGGGGATCAGAGCACTGTGGAGAGGACAAACACTAACCATCCAGAGTGCTGCCACAGAGGAGTGCTGCTGTTGAGTTTGCATATCATGCACCCTTCATGAACACACCAAGTAGGGCTGTGTTTTGGGTTTGATTTGATTTGGTTTGGTTTGGTTTTTTTGGTACTGGGGGTTGCACTTAGGGCCTTCACACTGAGCTACATCTCCAGTCATTGTTTTTTTTGTTGTTGTTGTTTTGTTTTTTAATTTTTTAAGGACCTTATTAATATAATAAGTTGTTGGTGAGAAGCTCAAACTTGCAATCCTTTTGCCTCGGCCTCCCAGAACTCTGGGGTCACAAGTACACACAACTAGACCTGGCTGAAATGGTGCTGTTAATGAATACACACTCCTCCAGGATATGCCAAAAGGTGCTGTTGCTAAAGAGTAGGTACCTCCCAGAGCCCTTCTAAATAGCAATATTGAACGTATATGTACCTTTTCTGGATTCCTCCTTGTTAGTCTTATGAAACTTTATATCTTAAAGGCCATCTATCTCCAAGTGTTGTCTTCAGTCTCCGGCAACCTACTCCACTGTCTTATGCCAGCTGGGCAGTAGACAGGATATTCCTTCCTAAGAAAGGAGGCAGCACTTATTTCATGTTCAGCATTGTCCTCCTAAAAATTCCAAGGCCTGCTTCCTCTCACCATCTTTATATACTAAGCAGGAAGATGAGCGTCACAAAGATCCTGGCTACAGTGCCATATTTGGTTGAGTTGATCTAAGAGAGGTGCCTAGCCCCAATTTCCGCGAGCTCCTTACTACTGTCCTCTTCACATTTTTCTTTGTTCTCAGATTTGGGTCTTAGCTGTCAGGCCACTCAGTATCCTGTGATACTTGACCCACTCTAATATTCTCAGGAGATGTCAGATATGCTCAGTGGTCTGTGGGACATAAACATCATGGTGATGCAGATATTCTACTTAAGAAAGGTGAGGGACATGAACTGAAACTCATTTAAGCATGCTTATATCAGCACTGTATGTTTAGAAGGCCAGGATTATACAGTAGCTTTCTTTTCTTCCAATTAAACAGTATACTCAGGATTGATATATAATTGTTCCCAAGTCCAAAAGGACATCAGAATTCTTTCCCATCATCTTCTCCCATAATTTTTGGTCAGGTCTTCTAAATCTGAGTTGAAAAACGAGTTCTTATTAGCAGTCAGTAACTGCAGACTTTACCAAATATTAGCTCATCATCACTCCAAAATCATTCAGTAAACTAATCATTATAGCTCCCTTCTTATGAACATGTATGAGAAACTTGAAAAGTAACCAGCTACAAGTCTTGAGTGAAACAGAGCTTTTCTGATTTTTCTGATTCCATCTTGTATGTCTTTTACACATTATGGTATAATTAATTCCCTTCCATGTGCTTCCACATTATTCTGTAAAGCTACTCTTTTGGGACAACAAAGGAAAGGGCAAGGATACAGTAGCTGCTTTGGGGATCTTGTAGTTCATACACACTGTGCTTCCCACCAACAAAGCCCAGGGAAACTGATGACCTATCTGAATCAGTTTTTTCACTGAAAAAAGAATCAGAGTGATGCTAGTCTTTAAAGTTGTAAACACTAAATTAAGTGCTACATTAGGAAATTCTGTGTAAATAGTGAAACACTTGGTGGAAGTTAGTGATTATTTTTATCTTTTCTGTGGTCTTCATTTAGATGTTTTACCTTCAGTCGCTGCCCCGCTTACCCTTTGAATCACTTAGTTCCCTCACATTCTGATTACTAACTGGGGGCACATTTGTCTCTTACTAAACTGTATGATCGTTGAAAACAAGTGCCATGTTTTCTTTTCTTTTCTACTCCAAAAGTGCCCTGGGAACCATCACACAGACCAATTAAAATAATTAATTCATTTGTCATACAATGCTCCAGAGAGAATGGCACACCTACTTGGGAAACAGTTTAGTAGGATACACAATAAGAATACCATATGTCTAATAATACAAGAATTTCATTCTCTATGCAACCAAAATGCCTCCATACAGGCAGCAAAAATTATGCATAGTTAGAAATACTATATGGCACACAGTGTAGCAATGGGGCCAGAAAAGTAAGAAACTACTGGCAGCAGCATCCCTAATACTCAAAACTACATATAAACTAAACACCCATGTTTACCTGAATCGATAAATGAATTACAACATATTTATGGAAAGGAATACTATACAGAAGTGAGAATAAGTATACTATAAATACAAACAACAGTATGGATAAATCTCACAAACATAATGTCAAGAAAAAGAAGCTGAACACTAAAGACACTGAACATGAAAAGTTCACCTTAAAGTTTATGAGCAGATAAAAATTAATCCATGGTATTAGAAGCCCATATGAAGTTATTCTTTACAGAGAGTAATAACTAAGAAGGCTCTAAAAAGAGCTGTGAGCAACTGTTACATTGTGCTTCTTCATCTAGGTGCCATTACCATAAAGTCAACACAGCTTTTGAAAATGTGACAAATTTTATATTTTCTGTATATATGTGTTTTATATACAACAAAAGTAAGAAAGAACAGACAGATTAATGAATGAATGAGAAAAACAGTGAAAAGTAATACAAGTCAATCTGGGTGGTAAACAAGATTTTGTAAAGAGTCAGAATGGAATACATGAAACATTCTATAATCTAGCAGTTTCTTACTTTTCTGGCCTCATTGCTACAATGTGTGCCATACAGTATTTCTAACTATGCATAATATTCACATTGTACTGAATAGACAATTTTACTGAATTCATTGTATGTTTACTGCAAAGTCCTAAGCTATGCTGCATTCTCTGGCCACTTTGCATATGGTGTATCTGTGTGCATCTATGCAAAATCCCCAACTAATGTCTTTAGTTACATCCTTTCTTTTATTTCTGCAAACTAAATGGTTATCATAACAGGAGATCCTACCCAGATATTAAATGATCTGGTGCAACACGTGATTTCATTTGAAAACATCCAAAGAAGGTAGTGAAACAGACAGCAGAAAAATTATATTGACAATCTAGCTAGCAACTGCAGGGTGGACATACTTACTATAAGGACAATAATATTACAGTGCATTCAGATTACCAAAGATTTCTAGGGCAATACTATCCTGCTGTGGGTTTCTTTGTATTTTACTAACCTGCCTCATCTTATATTCTGGGACAAAGAGCTGTGGCTATGTCTCTAGTTACAAAAAGGAATTATTAGGTTTTGGAAGAAAATGTTAGTGCTCACCAGGGAGCTTTTGGCAGGTTTTTGAACGTTCCTGTGATTGGAGGAGGATGTGTCAATGGAAACACATACTTTCCCCCAATTCCCAGATCCTTATCTTATGCTTTCTGATAACGTTCCTAAATATTATTGAAGATTTCCTTGTTTGAAGAAGCTTTCTTAGACCACTCTAAAGGCTTCTAGGGGTTCTAACTCTGGGCAATTGTGGTATTTGGTAAATATTTGGATTAATATCTCTTTGGTCTGATTTTAGTCATTTGAATACATGTCTTTCTGCCAACACAAGAGTGTCCATCTATCACAGAGAACAGTTTTCATAGCTCCCTGTTAGCATATACATTAGGTTTTTCATAAATACCTGGTAAATAATCCTTGTTGAAAAGAAATTCTCATTGAGAAAAATCAAAAGCCTTAGTAGAGTCAAAATACACTGAGTTTCAATTTTTCTATCAGCGTGTCACAGAAAGTAAACAGACTAGTTTGATGCTATTGATTCTTCACAAAGCCCTGCTGTTTTTCACCCTGAGCCCTGGCTCTTTTGGCTGTTTAGGAATTGATTTCTAGAGAGATATTCAGTTTGTTTGTTTGTTTCACAGCATGATACACTGAAGGATCCATATCACACTGCACTAGCATCTCTTTTTCATGAGAATGGACGTGAAACTGCTCCTTCATACACTCCAACCATTCTCCCAAGCACTGTGAATCCTTTACAACCATTGCTAGTGGTTGTAATAGCCTAATTTGACCGTGAGTGAACTTAACCTTGCCAATTAAAAATGCATTCTTATTACCAAAATTGTGATCACAATTTTCTTAGACCACATCAACATAACAGTCTAACAATAAGGTTTTCTTAACTTTATAATATAGTGTATTTCTGAGTATCATGTAATTATGAGATTCCCATCTGAATCAAATTCCTCCTCACATATTGAAAGTCACTGAGGCTGTCTCAGCTGTTTGTATGTTTACAAACAAATCCTCTGTGCTGCCTCCAAGGTCTTCCTCATGCCTCTTCTCCTCTGCTTTGATGGGTCTTTGTTGCTGGCCATGAAATCATTGTGGAATAGCCCTATGTCCTTTCATTCTGTTGATACCCATCAGTGAGGACACCTGCTACCACTTCTTCACTTGTTTCATCTAGCTCCCAGATGGCTGAGTCTGTGCTCCACTTGGAGAAAATCAAGATAGGATTCCTAACTCTCTGCTCTTAAGGACAACTCACTAGGACAAATCACTAACAGCAATGTCTTGGGATCTGGTATTTTACCATGTGTAGTAAAAACAAATTTACCAGTTAATTGGGTTGTCAGCTTGAATACAAAATGGCTAGCACATGAGGTTAGCACAGTTCTTGGTGTGTCTGGATAACTGACTTACTAAGAAAGGAAGACCCATCTTGCATTTCGGTTGCACTAACCAATAGGCTTGTAGCTTAGATGGAAAAAAAAAAAAGAAAGAAGAAAGTCTGTCCTCTTTAGCGTCTTCAGAAGAGCTCCTGTTTTCCATCATCTTTGGATGTTCATTAAGTTTCCAGAGCTGACTATTCAGCCTTAAGACATATACACGTTAGCTTTCTGATTTGGACTCATACGCTACAGTGAGTTCTGTTCTCTGACTCTTTACTGGCTCTTGTGGCTACAGTGAGCTTGAGCCTCTGATTCTTCACTGGCTCCTGTGGTTCTCCAGTATGCAAATATACCTTTTGCATTCTTCTACCTTTGAGTCTGCAGGTGGCTGCTGCAACCTTATACTATATGGCCACCTGCAGATGGACGTGGAACATATACAGCTCTTATAATCAACCCCGACTGATATAGGTTCTGGTATCAGAAATGGAGATCATTGCTGTGACTGTAGCCACGAGGTTCAGAAGCCTTTGGGTTTAGCAAAGGTTTTCAGATGCTGACGTGAGAAGCAGCTCTAGAATGTTATAAGCCACATTTGATGGGAGATGCTAGTCAGAGTGCAGAAGACTGCAATGTTGAAGGCAAAGCAGACAGAAAACACCAATCTCAGGAGGTTCAGTTTCAAAAAAGTACTCTATTTCTGGTTAAACTCCAGGCCATGTCTGTTCTGCTCTAGAAGAAACTTTGTCTACAATTTGCTCCTGTCTTGAGACTTTACGGAAGGCTAACAGCAGCAGACTAATCTACCTGGTTGAGGAAATTTCAAGGCAGCTAAACATTCAGTCTGTTATTCGGTTACTGTCAGGGGCTGAGTTCTGCACTGCGAATAAAGAGCAAACAGCCCAGCAGAATGCCTTATAGTTTTGTGTTTGATCAAATTAGAAGTCCTGGTAAAAGTGAGACTTGCAAAGATGGAGCAGGGGAGACCAGAGTTGCTGATAAGAAACCAAGTACTTTGGAAAAGAATAGAAAAAATGGCTTAAGGGAATGTGAGGAAGCTTTAAGGGCCCATCCTTACAAGCTCAAAATTGTGAAAGTGAAAAGACTGCTTTGAGAAGAGATCTCTGGGGCACTCCGTAGTGCAACTGACTCCCAGGATTCAATTCACTTTGCACTAGGCCTTGGCAACAACAACCAAGAGGCAAATGGGCTCAGCCACTGCTCTGTGCAGCTTGAGAGCAGACTTTGGCATCAACTATATGATGCTGTTTTATAGGTATGAGGAAGTCAGGGTTTTGAGTTCAGGGAGCTTTTATCCAGATTTCAAAAGAAGGCCTGGGGGCCCAGGCATTGAGCCATGAAAGGGCAACATGAAAAGTGTTAAGGTGAAGACAAAAGTGCAGTGATACCCAGGATACTGGAAAATCTATGGACATGGAGCACCTGAGGAAAACCACAAGAAATGAGCAAAGCTAGGCTGCGAGGGGCACAACCACCAGCAGCCTCACAGGCTGGGCCCTGGGCCCTCTCGAGTTCACACATTTGCTTAAGGTGTTGGACAGGGAATTATGGAATTTAATACTTTCCCTGCTGAGTTGCAGTCTGGCTTTGATCTTGTTTGTTTCTCTCTCTCTGTTTTTTTTTTTTCCTTTTGGAATGGGAAGGTTTATCCTGTGCTTTTACATTTGGGGTGTTTAACTGTTTTATTTTTACAGGAGTACATGGAAAGAGTTTGCCTTAAATCTCAGAGAGAACTTTGCCCTTGTACTTTTAAGCAAAGTTGAAATTGTTAAGACTGGTAGCTCGTGGAGATAGACCAATTGTATAAAGGAAAGTACCTGAGCCTTTGGAGGCCAGGAGCAAAATCTTATGGTTTACATCTAGATAACCCCCTAAAGTTTCATATACTCATAGGTAGGACCCGTGGGAAGTTACTGGATCACAGAGGCATAGTACTCCTCATTCAACTAGTCCACTGAGTAGTTCGTGTTAAATGTGAAGTTGGGTGAAGCCTGGTTGAGGCAGGTAAGTCACTGAGGGGGAGGCTTGGAAGGGTTTATCTTCTTCCTTCTCTCTCCCTTCCTTCCTTCCTCCCTCCTGGCACCATGTCACAAGCTGAGCTGACCTAGTTCTCCTCTGCCAGGCCCCACTGTCATGCCTCCCTGACTTGGAGCAAGCTGACTATGGGCTAAAAATTCTAGTAGGTGAGTCAAAATAAACCATTTGTCTTTCATTTGTGGTGGCAGGTATTGTGTCTCAGTGAAGAGAAAGTAGCTAGGACACCATATTTCTTCTAAAATTGCTCTTCCTGGTCTTACTTTCATCCCCCTCTCCCTAGGACCGGGCAAGAATGTAGTAATTAGGCTAATGACACGCTGACTGGCTAACACTGTGCACCACTCAGAATAACTCTGTCCTCAGTACAAACCATTGTCTTCTAGAAAAAAAAAATCCTTTATCTACCCTCTGTACTTGCTCATCATGATGTCCTTTGTAAGAGAGTCCTCATTCCTCATGACAGGAGAATGTTCATGGGTATATCCAAGTGTCATTTAGACATGTCCAAATTATTCTACACTTCAGCATTTGTAATAGAAAGCTGTGTCTATGCTGTTTCTTCTTATTCTCCTACACTATATTTTCCCCAGTCACTTCAGTTACAATCAGTAAGAACTTATTGGATTCTTCCATATGTCAGATATTTACCTGTCCTTGGAATAGAGAGATAAATTAAACAGAAACTCCCACAAAGTTTTCCAGCCTGGTGGATGGAACAAGTAAGTATGTGTCATGAAGACTGATAATTTTTATGATAGGTTTTGTGATGGTTCAGATCTTACATATCCCCCAAACGCCATCACGGGGTCCCGGGCCTCTGGTGCTATTGAGAGGTGGTAGAGCCTTAAGGAAGTGATGGCCAATGGAAGGAATGTAGGTAACAAAGAATACTTCCTAAAGGACACACGCCTCAGCTGAGTGACAAGAGCAAAGAGGCCTCACCAGGGAGGCAGGCTGAGGAAGTCAAGGGCAGGGAGAACACGCAAGTCAGTGCACTGAAGCATGCCGCCTCTGGTGTTGCTCGGGGCATCCCAACTAACTGCCTCCTGGACTTAGAGTGAGAGGAACATGAGATGAGAACACGAGGTGAGGACTAGGAAAGAGCAGTGTAAGGGACTGTATCTATGTGTGGTTGTTAAGGCTCATAACATGTCCTCATACTCAATCTGTTTCCAACACCAGACTGTGAGGATCTGTATTTTCCAATAGAAAACTTAACTATCCTCAGCACCTGTTACTTAGGCAAAAGAAGATATTAATTGAGTTAATACAATATTGTAACAAAAGAGAAATAAGTTTCACCCACCCACCCCCCAAAAAAAGAAAAGATATCCAAAAATTTGGGCCAAGGATTTAGCTCAGTGGTTACAGTGCCTGCCTTGCAAGCATAAGGTCATGAGTTCAATCCCTGGTACCAAAGAAAGAAAGAGAAAGAAATCCAAGAGAAGTAAGCATTCCATAATGTTTCACAGCTTCCACCCTGATTTCCTCAGTCACTAGCGACCCGCTTTGAGGTCCTTCCATCTACCACTGTTTCAGATTGATGGTTCTGTATCTCCATGTCCAGTGTAACAGACAGGGAACTCTGCTCCATAGTCATTCATGTAGCTAGAGTCCATCTATCCCACTGTACAACTGTCTTCAACAAGGGGTCTTCAGAGTGTCCAAGGAGGAGAAAAACAGTACAGAGAAAGGAGGAGATTTTTGAGTAGGAATATGTGACTTCTGTACACATTCTGATGTTTGGAAATCAGTCCTATGACCTAATCTAATGTCTAGAGAAACTAGCAAGTGTGAGGTTTCTTGTGCTGTAGAAGAAAATAGGATTGCTGAGGTTTAACCCTGGGCATTTTCTGAGATGACTGAAAAAAGAAGGAAAAAATTAGGGTTGACCATTTTATTTAGTAGTATTGATCAGTAGCATGAGGGAAACATAGAACACATGGAGTAACTGTCCCGTTCTATTTTTGCATTAGAAATCACAGGCCATTTTCCTATGATAAGGCCTCTGAGAAGTACCATCATGGGGATTAAAGATGACAGATGACAAGTTCATAAGAAAATTGTCTTTGTGCTCTGAGAGCTGAGTCGCAGCGGCTGATTAGTGGATTCTGCTCTTGGTCTCCTAATGTCGGGTGTTGAATGAGGGAGTCAGGAGTGTTGGGAAAGAGGAAGAACTAGCTTCCTATTTGTTTATATGTGTTGAATGGGTGTTTAGTGCCTCAGTCAGCAGGGACTGAAAAACAGGAAATCACTGAGGAATACTCCAGTTTAAAAGCATTTTGTTTAAAGCTCTCATAAATCTATCACCACACTTTGGGTCAAATGTTCTGTAGATGGAGCATTTCCTGTCATTTGCGAGTAGACTTGTAAATACATTCTTCTTTTTTGAATAAACATGTACAAGGATATCATTTGAGACATACTTCATGGTACCTGCCATTAAATGATATTCCTGACTGTAACTTAAGTTTTTTTGGTTATTGCAGAGCTACTTCTATGGGTAGGATCCTCACAAAAGAATAAAGGGCTTGATCTCTTGTCTCTTGGCTCAGTTGAGAAAGTGTAGCCTCCCTCCCTGCCCTGAAGATGTTCCCTTTCAGACCTGAGCAGCCATGCTTCATAAAGCACAGGCCCAAAGAAGAGGCGGGTGTGGCTCTCATGGACAGGCCCAGCCGGACCCCACTGCTGAGTCAGTCCTGAGAGTGAGGATGCCTCCAGATGATCCAGCCTACGCCAAGCTGGGTCACTCCAAGCTGAGAGCCCAGACACAGAATAGGGAGTCCTGTCCGCAGCACCCTGTCTAAATCGTTGACCAAAATAAAGTGAGTGTGCATAATTTAATGATTATTATTTTCCACCACTACAGTCCATGTGGCTTGTTAACATGGCAACAGCAACTGGAATAGTCTCCATTCTCCAAAGTCACACGAAAAATACAAGGACTACAATCTAGATTAGTGAACATCTGAGCCAGCATAAAGTACACAGCATACAGCAAACACAGAAAGTGAAAATCTGATTCCAGAGGACCAAGTTTCTCCCAGGAATAGAAACTCAGAAGCCAAAATGTGTAGTTATCCACAGTGTCAGGGTGCTATGCAGCCAAGCATCAGATTCGGAGGCCTGGAACAGGAGGATGAGTGCACAGTCACCACACAGACTCTGGGGAGTTTTCGGTGAACACTTCTATCTTTATTGAGGATTACATAGGCTTATATAGAAAAAGGAGAGTGGGCATGGCTATAAGCACATAGGGGCAATAGGTCTGTCACTGATGGGTGGGGCACAAGCCTTTTACTTTTTATGGTTAGCTCTTGGCCGAGCAAAGGAGTCATAGGAAGCCCCCAAGCAGTTATAGGCCACTTTCTATGAATGGGAGCGAGCCTGCTCAAACTCCTTTGGTTGTCTCCCATAGGAGATGTAAATGTAGCATGCTTGACCCAACCAGACTTGAACTTCTTCAAAAACAATGAAGCAAAAATACAGAGCTCTAGAAATTTGGAGAACACTTAGAGCAAGCAGACATGTAACCTTAGATTGTTGTGCATGCATCGTCTTGAGATGATAATTTATGACCCGCGACTTCCACTTGAGCTTCAGGGTAAAAGCAGAGGAGAAAGTAGAGCTACCCATGATTCTGTTGGAATCACCAACTGGAATCTGAATGGCAGGATGAAGACCACGGGACATTAGAATTGTACAGTTGGATCCAGCAGGATGTGTTCCTTCTTGAGCTGAAGATTTGAGACTCTTTTTGACTCTCCCGCCTCCTTCACCCCACTCCTGGTATCAGGAGACAGAAGAGCAGATGCAGTTCATGAGCAGCCTCCAACTGAGCTCCTGACCTTCATTCCCAGCATGTCTCCTTCCTCACTGTGAATTCTTGGGCAGTTATTAAACTCCTCTAGAATTGTTTCCACATCTCTACAGAGTGAATAAACCTATAGCTCCCTTAGGTGATGTCCCCCACACCATACGATTTAACACGTGAGAGGCACCTTAAGCAGTGTCTCGAACACAGTAACTTCCTGATAAGTTTTAGCTGCTGTCCTTATCAGAGATCAAACCATAGTAATCAGATCTCTTAAATGTATCCCTCCTCTTCCTCTGCTTTCTTCTTTCTTTCCTCCTAAAATTCATCTTCCACAATGATGCCCAACATCAGGCATCGATGGGGAAGGTCAGCACTCAGTTGAAAGGTAACAAGTGACCCCTCGCTGCCTTGCAGTGCCACAGGGTGCTCACCAACTTTACAGCACCATTAGTTGTCTCCCCTCGGACACAGCCCACTTCCTTCTCATCACAGCTCCGACTTTCCCCCACGTCCCCCTCAAAGAGCCAGCAATGCCTTTGGCCCTAACTTCCCTCTTCCTCTCCCTCCCTCCCCTCTTCTCTCCAGTTTTCTCCCTCTCCCCTTCCCTCTCTGTCTTTCTGGTCTTTCCTCTTTCTCCCTCTCCCAACCCCAGTGATCCCACTGAAAGAAAAACCTCAATTCTCAGAATCTTTTCTGCTTCATTCCAAAGCAAAATGTGGAAAAGTGATATAAGCAATCCCATGTCAGGGAAATTGTTATTAATAAGTGATTTATAGGTCCTCTAGATGCAGTTTAATTTAAACAGGAGGGCTGTGCTGACGACTTGGCTCCTCCAGTTCCTAGTGTATGGCTGTTGGAAATGCCCAGCTGCAGCTTAATAACCACTCATCCTTCTAATTCTCTAGAGGGGAGAAGACAGACAAGGAAGGAAAAGTACTGCAGCTGAACAATCATGATGAGGGGGACTGTGTAACACTACAGTCATCAGTTCACACCCATCCAAAACACACACACACACAAGTACACACACACATATGCACATGCACATGTGATGTAGTCACCCTACTGACATGCCACTTGCGGTTTTCTTGTTATTTATTGTCTGTCCCTTCCCCTCCTTCATTAGCATACAAGCCTCTGGGACTTCACTTTTCATCACCGCTACATGCCCAGGGCGTAGCACAGCACACATGTACAAAGGCTTCCAACAAACACTTGATAAATGAATAAGGGGTGATTGGTGAAGACGTCTCACTAAACTTATAATCAGTAGAAGTTTTACACCTTCTTCATTTTACAGTCTTAGGACTTTCATCTCTTTGGGCCAGTGTAGTCTCATTTAATAAAATAGAATTTGGTAGGCATTTGGGAGGAAAAGTGACAGAAGAAAAAAATTCACTGTACTCACAGCACAAGGCCCAGTCCACACTCCCTGCGGGGCATGGCCTGTTCCTCTACACAGACTCTGAAAGCAGCTTCCCAGCATTCCTTGTGTACTTTCCACGTATGTTTGTCATTGTGGGTGACCGAGGTCCACACCTGTGCCTGGCAGGATTTACAAAATGTGAAGGGTGACAAAGAGAGTGCATCCCTGGAAAAATGCCAAGGGCCAAGGGATAACACCAGAAATGTAACCAAGGACCCTGGGGGCTGTTTGATAAAAATGAGAAAGTGCACAGGGGCAAAAGAGACAAGGACAAAGCGAAGAGGAGGGGAGAAATGAGGCCACTGCGTGAGAAAACCACCATCACGTAACTGATAGACACAGCAGAGCGGGCAAGTGCTGAGGGGATCCGGACCTTCAGGGACGTCAGCTCCTCCTAGAAATGTCTGCGGGAAATCCCTTGTTGCGTCAAGGTAGAGAGGCGGCTGCTCACAAAAGTGACTTTGCACAAACACACCACCCTATGCTTGCAACAGGAGCTAACCAGGCGGGACATGGAGCCATTTCAGGACTCAGCAGTGTTGCTAAGGGGATCAGACTGTGCAGACATCAACACGAAGGGGAACAGCGCCACCCAGTGTTGGGAAGCTTTCCGCTGCCCAATGATAGGGCTTTTCCCGACCAAGTTTAAGAAATTTTCTTCTCTAAAACATACTTCGACCTGGAACATGACCAAAGCAATTGAAAAGTGAGATGCTGGACAACTAGACACCTACTCCCAGCTGTACCATCTCCCCGCTGCTGGTCCTAAGACAGATCCTCCTAAACCTCTCCAAACTTCAGCTTCTTCTCTGATAATGACCACATCACACTTTAAGATAACTGCATGTATCTGAGGGACGCTTAACACATGCCCAAAACCTAGAAAAATCACCGAATGCCAATTTGTGCTGTCAAAGAACTTCAGGGAAAGGTTCACTGCAAAAGGAACTTTGGAACCAAACCCCAAAGAACAAGGGATTTTGTTCTCCTTGCTGAAAAACTCACTGCTTACTAGGTAGAACAGCCCTCGCTGTATTTCTGGGAGCAGGGAAGGAGGAGGGCTCTTCCCTCCAGCCAGCCAGGACAAATGTCAGACTGCAGTGTCAGGGGTGACGGCAGGTCACCTGGGCTTCCCACAGAGTGCGCAGGTTATGTACATGAAGAAAGCCTACTCCCAGCCACCCCCTCTGCAGCTGCATCTGAGTCTCCATCCGAGGCCATTTCTCTGCAGACTCGTGAGCTGCAGTTGAAAACAACAGGTTTGAGATTGTGTGTGTGTGTGTGTGTGTGTGTGTGTGTGTGTCAAAAATAGCAAGAAAGATTATTATATTCGTGGGGTGACCCGCTGCTTTCTTCAGCTAATGGATTCAGACAATGCTATGTCAGAGCTTAGGGTCACTCTATGCTGATGGTACTTATTCTCAGAAATGTCTGTTTTCTTGCCTGGTGAATGACGTACATTTTAAAATTTCTCAGCTCTAATACTGATTCGTCCAAGTTCTGAACAACACTCACTGCGCCACTTCAAGGAAGAGAAAATAAACATCCGCTGTGGAAATAAAATGACATCTCTCCCTCCACACTTAGAACCGCACACTGAGCATCTCATGCTTCTACAGCGCCACCTAGCGCTGAGAATTAGGTACTTCTTTTTCTTTGAAAATCACAAAATCCGTATCTTCCACCTTACCTTTGATGGGGGGGGGGGGGGGGGGGCAATGAAGAAAAGAAAGAAAAAATGGAAACAAAGCCGATGTGCACAGGGAGGGGTGGAGGAATTGAAAGGAAGTAAAAAGAATGAGAAAGAATAAGAACCAAGATATGTCATGTATAGTACAAATTCCCAACGATGAATGTTATCATAATGTTTACTTAAAACACACCAATAAACCAATTAAATTAGAAAAAAAGAACAGAGCTCAACACTGTACCGGGCATTAGAAGTGTTGATGTCAAAATTAAATTTTATTTCATATAAAAAATTGTTGAGCACCCATCATGAGGTTAAAATTGGAAGTTGATGTTAATATAGTGCTTAAGAGAGCATAGTTTTTCGCCCTCAAATATCCTACTTCAAAACAGCTGGTAGCCAGGCCTGGCAGGGGACACGTGAAACCTTGGCACTCAGGAGGCTCAGGCAAGATCACAAGCTGAAGATCATCCTGGCCAACTGCGAGGCCTGAGTGAGACCCTGTCTCCAAAAACAGAATGAACGCAGCTCAGTGGAAACCCTAGGCTGTGTCCGCAGCACACAGTGCAAAAAGAAAGAGGCAAATGACAGTCAGGGTGCAGGGCGGTTAAGTGTGGGATGGGGCAGTGAGTGGGAGACCTCGGGACCATGAGGAAGATGCAGCTCCAAGAGCCAAACGCAAGCTCCCAGGGGCGCTGAGATGTGCCTTTGAGCAGCTAGCAGGTAAGAGCAAAAAGAGGAAAAACGTTCAGGTTGTGGGGCTTAGTAGATATATTCAGGGCGTCACCGAGTCGAGGGTCATGTAAGAGCACACAATATGCTGGGTGGGTGCTCTCACACCATGTGCCACTTGTACTGTCCCTGAGCCCAGTGTCCTCACAGCTAACTAGATCTCGAGTAATGCTCTGCCCAGCCTGTGCTGATAACTCAGCACTGAGCCCCGCAGGCTCTAGGGAAGGTGGGTTTCCACAGAAGCCAGGCTATCTGTGCACAACTGCGAGAAGTAGTTTCTGACCTGATTGCACCCACTGGACAGACATTTTCATCAATGCAACAGATTCAGAAGGAGAACGCCCTTCGACATCCCCCACCTCTCTTCTGTCAGCGTCTGTCCCTGGATTGTTGTTCACCCTCCTCCCAGGTGCAGCCCGCCCCTTCCCTACCCCTCAAGCTGTCCCACACACAGCGGCCATGGTGACTCAGGCCCCACATCAGTCAGGTCTCGCCCATCACTCTACATGAACAGCACTGAAATGGTCCATAAAACCCACATGACCTGTTTCATGACTGCCAGGCTTCTGGGGTCTACTGACCCATCTTCCCTTCTCATCTCATCCTGTCTCTCTGGTCTCCCCATAGTACCTCCAACCTGGCGCCTCAGAACTCTTCATCGTCTGTTCCCTCCGCCTAGAATCTCTGCCTGCAGCGATTCCCTATCACTCATTCACTCACTCTACCTTTTAGAATACATTAGAATATCAGCTTTTTAGCAGGATCTTTTTCAATCACTCAGTTATAAACACTCTACCACTCACCCCACAACACTTGTCCTTCTCCGAAGAACTTAGAACTATCCAACAATAGTTCGTCACACATTTTCCTTATTGTCTCTCTCTGACTCTACATCGCCTCCCACTGTTATTATGACATAGGAAAGATATTCGCTAACAGGTTAGTAAATAAATTAATCAACTAACACTTGGAGGAGTCATAGAGAGAGTTCTTTTGGGGTCTTGGATGCTTTTCTAGCTCTTGGTTCAAGATTGTCTGTGTTTACATTGTCTGAGTTTCCGGAAACTCTTCTTTGGTTTATTAAAGGAGTCTTAGTTCATTTTGTTTACATTTCCAAAGTAAAATTTCTGAACTGACATAATGGGAGAATAGCCTTTGAATTTGCATTATGCGTATTTATGGCTCCCCTATGAGTCCTTAGGTCTTTTGCTTCAGTCTCTCAAAGGTCTTCTCTGACCACTATCTCCAGTCCTTTATCACACTCTGTCCCCAGCTGTTCATTACTTTTGTCAGGTCACAAATGGCCAGCCTGACACACATTGGGTCAGTGTCCAGGTCCTCTACAGATATAAGTTTTAGGATGATAAGATGTGCCCTCCAGTGAACTTAGAAATGAGGACAGGAAAATGAGCAGGGCCTGTGTTGAGGTGTCCCTGGTCCCAGAGACTAAGATAAGTGCTGGACTCAGAGATCACCTCAGGGAGCCTGGTGAGCTGCCAGCTTTGGGTGATGGCTTCCCTGGCATCCAAGACACCTGCCCCAACAGGATACCATCTTTCCTTTGACAATTACCTTTTCCTCATTTTCAGGAAAAAAGTTTGAACAGGATGCCTTTCGGTCTCAGCTGAAGGGTAGGCCTTCACTGGCCCAGGCAGTCAGCAGGTGCCCATTGGCGAGCAGCTGTGGTATCCGCAAGAGCAAGGCAGGAGGAGATGCGTTTTTGAAATTTAAGGGAAAGAAGTATCTCTTTTCTATGGAACCTCAGAAGAAAAAGACATTAATTCTTGGTCCATGTTGAGCTGTGTACTGTAGAACTATTCCTGCCATTGCTATCATAACTTAAAAGGTAAACAACCCAAGATGGCCCGGGGAAGTCAAAGCAACAGACAATGAAAGATTGGGAGCACAGATCTACTGCCTACACAAGCTCTGCATCAGTCTCTACCTAAATCAAAACTTCTGACCCTTTCCATTGCTTCATGAATTAAGAGTTTTATTCATGTTTGTTGGGACATGACAAGTAACAGAAACACATATAAGACAAAACAAACCAGCCTCTTCTGTATTCCTTCTCATCCCACTCTCTGAGATATTAAATACTAACATATGGATTTTGTAATGAGCTGAACTGTATCCTTCTAAAGTTCATACATGAAAGTCTTACCTGCTGGTACCCCAGGTACTTGTATTGGAAGACAAGGTCTTAGTATGGGTTAATTTGGTTAAGACCCTCATCCAAAATAACTGATGTACTTACAAGGGGAAGAATTTAGATACTGACACAGACACAGGAGAAGGACCATGTGAAGAACCAGGGAAGAGGCCATTATAAGCCAAAGAGTAGGTTCCAAAGGAAATCAAGTTGTCATATCTCAGTCTAAGACTTCTAGAACCATGAGAAAATAAGTTTCTGTAGTGTAATCCACTGCTGTGTACTGAATGTTTATATTCCCCAATAATTTATCCTCTGAAGCCTGATTTCTCCACTATGATGGCATCTGAGAGAAGACTGAGGCTTTGGGGTAGTGATTGGGATTTGATTCGTATACTGATAATGGAATCCCTATCATGACATGAAGGCCCTTATCAGGATAAAAATGTCCAGAAATATCTCTATTATCTCTTCTTCTTCCTTCCTCTCACTCTCCTTCTTATCATGGAAGGATGAAAGCTGAAAAAGGCTCTCTGCCTACCAGGAAGCTGAACAGGAACTTGACCTTGCAGACAACCTGGTCTGGGACTTGCCATCTCCAGAACTGTGAGAAATGCGTTTGTTGTTTCAGCCCCTTTGCTATGGCAGCCCTAGCAGACTAGTGCAGATTGTCAACTATTCATTCCTTCCTCCTTGATTTCTCATGCACCTGCAACATATCAACACAGATAGTAATTTTTCTCATTGAAATAGAGGCACACTATATTCATTGCTCTGCAGTAGTTTCTGGCCTAGGGGACTTTATCTGGTCCTGACCCCTTGCTCTCTTGTTCTTCCCCTGCTGTCTACTTATAGAAAAGCAGCTTTTCTTCATCACACCCTTTTTCCATGAATTTTTTGTCTTGGTCCCAACAAAACATGGACTAAAACCTCTGAAACTATCAGTCAAAATAAAGCTCTCTTTTGTGGGTGCGAGGTGTTTTGTCCCAACAATGAAAAGCTGACTAATACAATAATTTACATAAATGCAGTCACATACATGCTGGTGTTTGGGGAGGAGTTGGTTTGTTTTTGCTGGTGATGAGTGTGTGGAATATGTTTTTTTTATCTTTTGTTGCTGTTGTTTTCTTTAGAGAGTTCTATTTTTTCCTCCTTTAATTTTGTCCTCAGCCTTTTTTTGTCCTATTCTTGCCCTTCACATCTAAAACTGGAAACTAATAATGGCATCATTTCCATTAATACTGTGAGCCTGAGTGTAGATGTTGCCCCCAGCTAGGAGCAAAAAAACATGGTGAATGCCTTTATCTGCTCTTTAATTTTACTTCTCCTGCCCTAAAGCTGAGGTTAGTAGTAAGGTGTTATGTAATTATTATAGTAATATTTTTAAACAATTCTAGTAAACTAATACAATTGATCAGTATTGATTTATGCAAACATGGTTTGACTCATTTGACAGCAAAAGTACAGACTCAAAGTTTTATGTCTTTATAAATCAATTAAATGTAAGGATAAGTAGTTCTCTATTCATTTTCTCTCTTAAGAATTAAGTTATTAAACTTAATAAATTAAGTTATTAGTCTCTCCCAATTCATCCTTCTTTTTGGTTGACTGTCTTTGAGTCTTCTGAGTCCAAAATTCTCATGACAGTGACTATATGCAGTTGTGTGCCACCATCCTCAGTGCCTGTGTGCCCTCCCAAGGACTTACCTTTCCCTAGAAATCTGATCTAGCTTCTCTCTGAATGTTAGACATGTGCTCAACACTCAAAAATTGCCAGAACTATCAAATCCTTAAGAAATGGCGAATTTTACAAAGCAGTGGGGAAAAAGGCAAATTCTTCAAGAGATCACATAAGCAAAAGATATTTGCAGGCTATGTGTATAGTTTATAAATAGATGAAATAGCTAATGTTTAGCCTCATAAGTAAGCAATACATTCAAATCAAAATGTAATTAAATGTAATAGGCCAATCAAAAAGCAAAATAAAAAATATGGTGTTGGTGAAGATGCAGAGAAACCAGGTTGTCATACTGTGCTAATGGAAGCATAAATTCATGCAAGGTTTCTGAACAGCAGTTTGGCAAATAATAAGAAAATTACTCAAAATGTAACATTTGACCCACAACTTTATTTCTGTGAATACAAATCATAATATACAAGTATTTTACTATCTTAGAAAGCTATTCACAGTTCATAAGGTTTTTTAAAGTATGAATGGAAGAAACACTATTAATGTAGAGAAAAAATCTGTATATTCATGCACACACATAAAAAAAATTCTGAAATAACGTACCTAAGTTTAATCATAGTTATTACTGGGCTATTGAGTTATGGATGAGTGTTATTTTATTTTTCTATTTATCTGTAATTTTCTAATAGTATGCATGAACTGGGTCGGGTTTTTTTTCAGTTTTTAAAAGACTAAATTTGTGAAACAGAAATGGAAGTTTTATTCTACTAAATAACAAATATGCATATGAAAGTAACAAACAGATTGTAATAATGGTTTTCCCATACGCTTTACTCTACCTACTAATTTTCTACAAGGAATGTAGATAGCAATAATTATTGCTCATAATTGGGAAGTCTGGGAGCCAGACCAGGTACAAATATGGCTCAGCCCTCATTTTTCTCCTATGCTAATAATAGTATCTCCCAATTTATCCTTCTTTTTGGTTGACTGTCCTTTGTCTTCTGAGTCCAAAATTCTCATGACAGTGACCATATGCAAAGGACTCAATGTTTGTATCTTCCTAAAATTAATATGTTGAAATCCTGATTGCCCAGTGTTATGGTATTGGGAAATGATCCCTTTGGGAGGTAATAGATCATGACGGTACAGCCCTCATGTCTTAGTTCTTTTTCTTACAGCTGAAGCAAAATACTCAACATCCAAAGGAGAAGAGGTTTATTTGGCTCACAGTTTGTAGAGGTTTCAATGTACGGTTGCTGGCTCCAAGACAGAGTGGCATGACAGAGAAGAAACAGTTCATGGCAGGAAGAAAGCAGAGAAGCAGTGAAGAAGCAGCAGGTGGCAACCAAGGGCAACAGTCTTCTCTCAGCCCCTCATATTCTATCCAAGGTACCCATAGAGCAAGTAGCACACTCAGGGTGGCCCTTTCCATTAGCCACATCCAGAACTTGCCAAAACAATTAGTTAACTAATTTAGTAAATTGCCATAGATTTTCTCACTTGCAAATCATCTCCTGTAGCCTGGAATCTGCAAGACTGTGATTGATTTGTTGTCAGGATTGGTTTCTTCTTTCACTTGGCTTTCAAGTGGCCACCTTGTCCTGTGTCTTTCCACACCTTCCCAATCCACATCTAGATTCTACTCTTATCCCACAGTGACACCAATCACATTAGAATGGCACCTAACCTGGCCCATCATACACTGTAAATCCCCACTCATGAGTGCTTGAGGGTTTGGGGGACATCTAGATACAGGTCATAAAACTTCATAAATGAAATCAGTGCTCTTATAAAAAGGATCTCAAAGAATACTTTTGCCTCCATGTGAGAACACAGGGGAAAGTCAGTAGTCTATAGGCCAGATATTGGTGCTCATCAAAACCAACCATTTTGACTGGCATGGCGGTGCACACCTATAACCCCAGCACTTAGGAGGCTGAGGTGTGAGGATCCTCATGAGTTCAAGGCCAGTCTAGGCTCACAAATAAGTTCAAGGCCAGCCTGAATTGCATAGCAAGATCCTGTCCCAAAAAAAAAAAAAAAAAAAGCCAACTTTTTGGCACCCTGACCTGTAATTTCTGGATTCTGATAATATCTGAAACAAAGCACTGTTGTTTATAAGTCACCTGGTCTAGAGTGCTTTGTTCTATGATCCTAAATAGACTAAGATACTCCAGGGCTTAAGTCTCTTCTAGGTCTGTGATTTTGCCTTTGCATTCTGCTAAAAACTGTATTGAAACACTCCTCTGGCCCTTCCATGCTACCTGAATCTTATCCTTCAGAGGTGAAGCCTGCTGGAAAATACTTCAGTCATCAGGGAAAATGAATCATAAGAAATCAAGGGAGTCCTTCTGGGACCCCAGAGCTCTTACAAGAACAAGTTGTTTTAAGAACAAGACTCATCTCAGAATCACTGTCTGGACTCCTGTCTGGTGAGATGATCCGTCCCTCACACACGCGCTCCCTCCATCTGCTATGAAATACTCCCAGAGCCAAGATCTGGCACTAGGGGCTGAGTCTCCAGAAATGTGGTCTAAATAAATATCCTTCCTTCAGAAAGTTAGCCTGCCTCCTGCCTCCTGCCTCCTGCCTCTTGCCTCCTGCCTCAGGTATTTCATTAAGGTAACAAAAATAAACTAATATAGCTTGGCATTGAGATCTGTAAATAAATGGACAACCTAAAAATACCTTCATACAGGATTTTGGGAGATTTCTTGGAGTATTCTTTGAGATATCATTAAGAGAAAAAATTGCCATGGGATCTTGTTCTTGTTATTTTAGTTTTTTTTCATTATTTTTCACATATAGGTGAAAACATACTGATGACAAAGATGCTCTCAGGCCTTTGTAGCTCTACAGAGATGTTCCCACTGAGTTCAACAAGTCTCTATGAATTACTCTAAGAGAGTTTGTTCTTTAAATTCCTATAGTATAAAAGAGCAAGACAGAATTTTTCCCATCCAAATACTAATCAGGCCTGACCCTGTGTAACTTCTGAGATCAGATGAGATTGGGAATATTCAGGGTGGTATGGGTGTAGACAAGAAAGAATTTTTCAACAGCATTTTAATATTCCTATTAGCTTATAAAACACAGGCAAGTTGCATCTTAAGAAATATAGAAAAAGAACTCTAATATGTAATAAAAAGATGCAAGAAAAGAACATATTAGACAGCAGAGAGATAAAAATTGCTAAGGGCTCCCTTTATTTCTGATAGCAGACCCAGTTTTGTTCAGCATGGAATGAGAAGATAATAATAAGCTTCAATTTTAGGAAGTTGTGGTAATCAGAAATTGTGGCAATGCTGGCTTCTTGCAAGCCACATGAAGAGCCGCTCTCTGGATGGTGGAGGTAAAGTACATCCAATTCCAAGTGTAAAGAGAAAGAGTGTGATCTATACTAAATTTTTCCATAGTGGAGTTTAAGATTATTCCGGTCTACAGGGTTACTTCCCCGGAGTTCCTGAGGGGTTTTTTCCTTCATCATCTTTGGTGCTTCCAAAATAAATAATATTTGTAGACAAGTAATCCACAAATCAACATTCTTTTTTGCTCAGCCATGCTAGAAAAGTATGGTAGCTTGTCTCTAAAGTTGGCTCCATCATTAGCCCTAACTCCCAATCTCCATGGCCTTGGGTTATGCCCCCCTCCTAACTCTGATGTGGCCCTGAAACTTACAACAGAATGTGAGAGTGATATTATTTGTTTCGGAGGCCAAGTCACAAAGTTTCTTCTAGCTTCTACTTACTCTTCTAGGACTAGTGACTCTGAGGAGGGTCCTGTTTGGAACACAACATCCCCCTGCTGTCAAAAACTCAGGCTACAGGAGAGACTATGATAGTGTTAAGGACAAAGGCAGCTCAGAATTAAGAGATTTAATTCTCCTTGGGAAAAATAAAGGAAGAAATTTCTCTTCTCATCTCATAGCATTTACTTTAAGAAACTTGTCATTGCAAGTACTTTCTGCCCTGCTTGAAATTCATATGAATCCTTTTGGAAACCAAATAGACTTTTTATCTGATTTACTACTTAGGAATTCCTTTCTCTAGGTCCCTCAGGCTATCTCTCTGAAATGCAAAAACAGTGTTCTCACAGATAGCACCAGCTACCTAACTTCTCTGAGGATGGGAACCTAACTTCCCTCACATCTTTTTCTAAGCGTGAAACTATGTGCAGTCATAAAGATAGAAGAAGTTCATAGGTGAGGTCAAGGATGACAAACTAACAGCAATTGCCTGCAACCAAGAGAGCAATTCTGGACCTATAGTCCAGGGTATTCTAAGGTGCCAGGACCCCCAGTCAAATCCAGACCTCACAGATCATCTGTGAGATGCACCAAACCAGAACTGTCTGAGCCCAGTCAACCACAGAACCTTGAGAAACAACAACAAATTGTTTTATGCCACTAAGTTTGGACACTGTTTATTATGTACCAAGATATAAGGGAAACAAATGGCTTGCATTTTTGCCACTAAGAACTCTAATTCATATTTCTTCTCTATGCAGGGAGGTTCCTGAGAAGAGCAGTTCTTTCCACCCCTGAATGACCTCTTGCAGCTGGTGTTTTTTTTTGTTTGTTTTTTGTTTTGTTTTTTTTTGCATGCAGTAGCAGCGTACCATCTGGGGAGGGATGTATATCATGCCATGCCGTGCCGCACTGGAACCATCAGGGGTGGATGGCAAGTCAGTACTCTAACCACATCATGTCACTGCCCTGCTGGAACATACAGCTCCTGGTGACCCTAAACCTGGTGTTGTAAAGAATTAAAGAAGCAGTTTACATAAAAGCAGATAATTCATTTGAAGATGGAAAATGAGGAAGCGAGAGATGACAGATAGCTACTCTGGACAAGGAGAGAGAATTCGAAAGTGAATTGCTCCTGCATGTCTGGTCTGCACCTCCTTCTATTGAGATCTTTGTCCCCAGTAGGTTTTTGGAATATGATTGGCTCCCTAGCTTGCCTTTTATCCTAGTCTTGGATTTCTTCCAACAATGAGACCTTCCCTATTTTTTGGGATGGCAAGGTTCTTCTGGACAGATAGGTTAGGCCAGAAGATTAAGTAGAGCAGTTTCTATGTTAATCATGACACCTAGGAACTTCTCAGTCTTGAGTTCTTTGTATCTGTCTTCCTAATTACTTGAGTTTAGCTGTCTTTGCCTTTTTAATAGTTCAAGTCTGGCTTCAGGGGCCAGGGATATAGCTCAGTGGTTCCAGCGCCTGTCTTGCAAGCGCAAGGGCCTGGGTTCAATTCCCCTGCAACCACATACAATACTGGGTGTGGAGACTCATTCCCAGCAGCAATTAGCACCACATATCACAGTGCCGGGCATGGTAGCTCACACCTGTAATCCCAGCACTCGGGAGGCAGAGGCAGGAGGATTGCTGTGATGTGAGTTTGAGGCTGAGCTTGGGGCCAGCCTGAACCACAAAGCGAGACCCTGTCTCAAAAAACCTTTAAAAAAAAAAACCTTAAAAAAATAAAACAAAAAAACTTTAATCTCAAGTCTGGCTTCAGAGGTCAGAACTGTCTTATTAATTTTTAATAAAGTTCAATGAAGCTTTCATCCTGCTTTCCTTACATACAATGCCTTCATTGCTATCCCTATAGCTTCTAATGTATTTCACTATTTTTTGTGGACAATTTGGGGTTTAACAGAATAAAAACAAATTGGATGTAGTGCATGTTAGTTGAACGCAATTGAGTATTTTTATATAACAATTGCCTCTAAAAGAGCATTAGCTTCTGTTTATTTGCACATTTCAGAAGCAATTTCCCTACAGGTCAAAGCAATATACATGAAATTATGTCTGGGGGTTACTCAATGGATTCCTCCTTTTAAAAACAGCTTCAATCCTTGCCTTTGATTCGCTGGGCATTTTGCTCTTATGTTCACTTTAGGTAACAGCATTTGGGGTTTCTGTGGCTGCATTTTCATCGTTGTACTGGTATAATTAAAAGCTCCCTGTTTATTGATTTAGGAGCTTCTTTCATAGGCACCCATAAGACACTGAAAAATTTCAAACACTACATATACACAAGCACATGAATGAAAGCACACACACACACCCTCACACACCCTCCAAGTAATGGAGAGACCCATGTTCCATTTTCCTGGAGCATCATGCTGTCCACCTCACAATTATTGAATGCTTCCACAGATAGACGCTGTTTCCTGGGATTTGACTTTTCTATTCCCCTTCACATTACTCCCTCAGAAGTTTGAAGACAGATGTCATTCAGATATGGTCTCCATGCTTTTCCTGGTATTGGCAATACCTTTTAGTTGCAATTTAAATTGAACTTTGGAAACTTAAAGCTGCTTTTCTTAGCTGACATAAATCCTTTCTGATGAGATTAGTCCCCAACAGACATAAAACATTGGTTGGTGATGTTGTAGGTAGGTAAGCTAGTTGGATGTTTTATAGGAAGTTAGTTAGGGCTGGCCCTGGAAAAGCTCACATAAAGAAGTCAAGGAGCCAGTATGGAGGACAACCAATAGACATTCACTAAAGGTCAAATTACAAAAAGAGAGAAACTACCACACTCAGATAAGATAAAAAGTAGATTGATATTCTAAGTAGGCTTTAATCTAAGTACAGGTGGAGGGTTCAAGATATTTTAAAATTTATTTCATTGGTATATTTTATGTATACATTATGATCTCATTCAACCTTGAAAATTTGTACCTGTACATGACATATCTTTTTTTTTTTTTTTTTTTAGGTTTTTTAGGTTTTTTTTTTTTTTTGAGACAGGGTCTCGCTTTGTGGTTCAGGCTGGCCCCAAGCTCAGCCTCAAACTCACATCACAGCAATCCTCCTGCCTCTGCCTCCCAAGTGCTGGGATTACAGGCGTGAGCCACCACGCCCGGCACTGTGGTATGTGGTACTGATTGCTGCTGGGGTGAGTCTTCACACCCAGTATAGGTATGTGGTAACCAGGGATCGAACCCAGGTCCTTGCCCTTGTAAGACAGGCGCCGGAACCACTGAGCTAAATCCCCGGCCCCTGTACATGACACATCTTGATTCTCATTGTTTTCCCCTTTGCCCTATCCTCCCTATGAGGACCAATATCTTAATCTATTCCTCCCAGGGAAAGATCCTTGACTCTAAATCCTTGTATATTTGTTATGTGATTTGCTTTCCCATTGGATTCATCTTCAATCAATATTAAACTTATTGGTTGATCACCCCCTTTTTAAATCTTTTTGTAGCTCCCACTTTGAGCCCACCTCACTCTTGGCTTTTCTCCTTAAATATCTCCTGGAAGAAGGGATCCTGAGTCATCCATTTTTGGGTCCCCCTTCTGTCTTTCTGGAGCATAAGCTTTCTTTCTCAGTATTTTCCTGCTGTTAACCTCCACTGTTCTTAGAATTTATTCTTTGATTTTACAGAACATGAACTTACATTTCAGATATCTAGGAGGTTGGGAGTTTGCCTCGCTCCCCTGTATCACCATCATCAATTTCCTTTCCTTCCTTATATTCATTTTAAAAGCTTACCACTGGAAGAAACAACAAGCATTTTTTATGTGTATATATGTGTGTGTGTATGTATATATATGCACCAAATACCAGTGTACCCAACTATATAAAACAAATATCAAAGAACATGAAAAGTCAAATAAGCACTAATGTAATATAATAGGGGAACTCAATAAGCCACTGTTACAGACAGACAGATCAGCTAGACAAAAAGTCAACACAGAAATATCAGAACTTAATGAAACTTTGGGACAAATTGATTTTGTCGATATCTACAGAATCTTCTACTCCATGATATCCAAGTACACATTCTTCTCAATTACACATGAGACATTCTCCAAAATATGAGACATACTAGCTCATAGTACATGATTAAATAAATGAAAAGAATTGAAATTATTCCATTCATATTATCAGACCATAATGCATTAAAATTGTAGAACAGTGGTGAAGAAACCACAAGAACTTCATAAACACACAGAAATGAAATAACACCCTCCTGAACAAACAATGTGTTTCAGATGAAATTAAAGGAGAAATTAGACAGTTTCTACAAATAAATGATAATGCCAATCAGTACAATATAATGGAACTTAGGGGACACACTGAAAGAAGTTCTAAGAGAAAAATTTATAGCAGCAAATTCCTGTATTAGAAAAAGAGTGAATTCAAGTAAACAAACTAATGTTGAACCTCAACCTCCTAGAAAAAACAGAGCAAGTCAAGCCCATCTGAAAAGCCAATGTGATCCTTGTTCTTACAGAACTGGGAATATCATAAAGAGGCCAATTAATTCAAAAGGCCACTACTCCACAGGGTGCTGTGACCTTGTAACACTGCAAATAGAGGCAATGCATCCAAACAGCTATTGGCGGTCTGAAAATACTTCCATCTGTCACTGACGAGGACTAAGATACTGGGAAATTACTTGACAGCTGTAAGTCTTAGATGTGACTGTCAAATAGGAACAACGGTTGTACTTGCTTCAGAAAAGTGCTGCAGGAAATCGGTACAAGGATGTGTGTAAAGTACTCTTCCCTGTGCCCACCAAGTAGAAAAGTTCCACACCCTAAATCTGTTTTCATTCAGGAGGGAGAGAACATGGAACTTTTGGGTCTCTCCAATGTCCTCCTTTCCTAACAGTCAACCACGCCCCAGAAAATGGATACAAGAAACATCCCTTCTCTTCATCCATTTATTCAAGAAGCAGTAGTCTGTACCTAGAGTCATTACAAAGTTGATAGTATAGCAGAGGAATGAAATGAACAGGTAATTGGTATTTTGAGAGACATAAGTGCAAGGATGTATGAATGAATATATGTAATTATTATGGGTTAAAGTCAGATTAATGCCCAATTAATCAAGCTGAGTGGTCCCCAAATGAAATAAATTCATATGATCAGTATATTTATTACACTGCTCGTGCCTGATGTTGCTCTGGGATGCTTTATTAAGTTCAGATGTTTGATTTCCAGGGCAGAACAGCTGAAATGAAATATTGGGCTAGATTTAAAAGCTACCCTACCCTTTAAAAATAGAAAGTCTGTCCAGGTGGTTACAACATGCATGAAGAATTAGTAAACACTTTTCTGAAATCTCAGCCTTCTTGCTCTGACTGCTAGTGGAATGCATAAGCCAGTTGACTTTATAATTCCCTGTGTGTGCAAAACTCTTCACTCACTCCCCATAGAGTATACTTTTCATTTCACTCAGTCCAAATGTCCCCTTGTAGAAAGACTTTCCTGACCATTCTATTTGGCTACAATACCAACAGTCGTCTATAAGTCAATCTTCTTAAATTTCTACTCTAGCCCAGGCAGAGACCAAAGAGTAGTGGCCCATAAAAGCATACATAAGGCGTGGCTATGTGCTCATCCAGAAGATCTTACAGACTAACACAGACATTATCTCACAGTACTAAAATGGTGTCTATAATATAACATTTATAACCACCACTAGTAAAGTAATCTCATGATGATGAAGAGAAATCCAAGAAAGAACCAACGTTTGTTGAGCACTTCACATTAGGTTGGCTACATAGCTGGAAGGGCCCGCACACACCTTAGTGGAGAAAGAGAAAGACAGCGAAGAGTGGGAAACAATAATCCCCAGATTCCTCAAATATATCCTCTGACAATCAGCCTTCTTTCCCACCCTTGGTAACATGGAAAGGACGACCACACAGTGATGATGAGCTTGACAGAACTTCATTGAGCCCAACAGATCCTTGCCAAAAACACATATTTGCTGGTACCAGGTGTTTTACTCAAGTCCTATCTTTAGGCTCTTGGGGCTCTACCATATCTTCTGAGCTGTGCTGCTGATTCAGCCCAGTAAAGCAAATGTGATGACTCTATGTGTCGTCTTGACCGGGCCATGAAGTGCCTGTATATTTGCCAAACTTTATTCTGGGTATATACTTGGAGGTGTACAGAATTCAAATAATATTTGAATCTGTAAAGTAGGTAAGCAGATTGTCTTCCCCAGTGTGAGTAGGACAAAATCAATCAATTGATCATGAACACAAACAGGATGAGCAAGAGAACAGTCCTCTTGTCTGACTGAGCAGACACATGAACTTTCGTCTGTCCCAGAACTGAAATTAACAGCATTGACTTTCCTGGGTGTGTCTCCAGCATGCTGTCTCCCTCAGCAGACTGTGGGACTTCCCACAGAGGCACGTGAAGCCCTCTGTAAATACATGCATGCATGCATACATACACATTAGTGGCTGTGTTCTCCAGGGAACCCTGACTAATACAGCAAGCAAGAATTTCATCTGACTTTTGTGATTTATTCCCCAGTGTAACAGGATAGCTGATAGGACTGACTCCACGAAGCCACATGGGGACACACAAGGACTGCCAGCAAGGACAGCCACCTTCGTGAGGGCTACTGAAACCCAGCCAGCCATGGCCTGAGATGACTCTACAGCTTAATATATACTGGATGCTGTGCCAAGGTACTGAATTCACCCTAACAGCCCCGAGACAAAGTCTGTAGCCACACTTCTCTAAGGAGCACCTGGTCAGGCACTTGCCCAAGGTCTCTGGAAATGTATAGGTGACAAACTATGTAATGTTGAAGGTCAAAAGTCAAGTGCTTCGTGATTCCCTTTGTCTAGCAAGAAACACAACCAACCTCACCAATATATTTAGCCAGTGATTAAAAAAGAAATGAGATGGCAATACTTAAAAATTGTGAAATTTCATAGGAAACTTGAATTTCCCATTTCAAGTGGAAAATATGGTTCCTCTATTTTCCTCAGTTTCATATGGCGATGGGCAGCTGGACAGAAGCAAGAGCTTCCCTTTCCAGAACATGCTTGGGTCTCAGGTTTACTTCAGACTCTTAACAGCCTGCTTTCCTCTGTGTTGGACATCCTTGCTTGACCCTGAGGGCTTTGGACTCCTCTCAGGCTGCTGGATGTAGCACAGACCCCTTGAGGCAGGTTTGATTCTTTCCTACTTCCTCTTCAATTCAGCTGTGCTGGATAACTTATGATCTCTATATTTCTGAGTATTTCTTCCTGCTCTCTTTGTCTAGGGGAGAAAGAATAAATTAACCCTTCCTGAGGTAGACTCACATTATGCTCTCAAGAGTGGACAGATCTGGCTAGACAATGCCGCAGTGCAATTGATACATCATCCTCCCTGTACTTTTAGCCTATTTATGCCATCAAAAAATGGGCTTTCTGTTATTGATACAGGGGAAATACTACTTCCGTACACCTGTCTTTCCACGCAAAAGAAGATCTATCATAAAAATACAACTAGCTTATCCCCAATTTGACTTGCTCTTCCCAAGGGAAGAATGTACTTGGGGGAATTTAGGAGAAAGAATTGGAAATGCACCCTCCAGCCCTCTTATCTCTCCTTTTCTCCCATGCTAGTTTACCTACAGAAACCTTGCTGCTCTTTATCCTTGTCATGGGGTAAAAGGACCCAGTCCTGGTAACAGCTGCAAATAAATCCAGATGGGGAAGATAGTGTGTTTGTCTGCATAAAATGGGCACAACTGTTCCTCACACAGAATCCAGCCTTACTCAGTGGTCCATACAACTTCTGAGGCAAAGAGTTGGAGCTAAGAGAGAGAGTAGATTTGGGGCAGAGGGAAGGACTGGGGATTGATCTGGATATGATCTTTCAATTTTAATCTCCCCTACTTCTCTATTCTTTCTATATTTAAATTGCTCATTCTCTAGAGGACAGTCATCAGTCTTTGCCCATCCAGCATTTGAGTTCTCCACAATGAAGCAGAATCTACTCCCACTCGGGAACCTAAAATGCCAACACTTTCCTTTTTTCCATTCTTCCCTGTAACAAGAAGGTCCTCTTCACAGTAGAATCTGAAATGGAAGTTTCTGCCAGTTCTTCCACGAAGCTTTTAAATGCCTTATTTATCATCAGAGTATTACACGCAACATTGTTTCTACAGGAGAGAATCATTTTACCGTCACAGAGGAAAAGATGCTAAAGGAATCTTATCATACACCTTATCACACAAGGACTCCCAGCCTTCTACAGCAGTGAGAGGCTTTGTGAATATCCAGTAATGTTCCAAGTTACACTATATTTCAAGACAAAGATACAGCTTTGCATATAAACTCTAGTATACGCTCTGAGGCAGGTCATAATGCATAGTTTGTTTCTTCTCTAGCCAGAGTACTTTGCATTCCATTTCCTTAATGTCCAAGAGAAGAACGTTCCTCTAAAACATACAGCCAAATTTTCTTTGAATGGAAGTTCTATCACCATCTGACCTTTCAGGGTTCTCTATTACAGAAACTGGGAAAAATGAGATTTAAATTGTTATTTGGGGTGATTTTTTGGACAATCTTGAAGAGGCTGGATTGCTTATCCCATCATGAGGACAAGGGAGGCCATCTCTAAGGCCCAAGAAAGCAGTTACTCTGCTTCTAAGTGCTACTAACTTGTCTAATGGTAAAAGTTAATGAAAGATAACATCAGCTCAAGTAAGCAGAACACAAAGAACTCCTACTCTTCCAGAATGAATATTGAAGTCACTCAACTAAGTCAGGATTTCAAACAGGTCAGGCGCTGGCTGAGATCAAAGGCAACAGGAAACAAGTAGTAGAGAAGGAATAATTTCATCAATGCCAAGTGTAGTCTAAGTAGTCACAGAAATCAGTACTCAGTATCTATCAGTACACAAACCTATTGACTAATTTTTTGATGGTATCTTCAAAGTTATCTTAATGAATCATTTCCATAGAGTGCATAATGTTAAGATGAGGTTGTGACTAGAACAGAATTAGTATGGGAAACCCTGGAACACTGTTATGGTTTGAGTCTGGCACTATCAGCAGGTGGTAAAAACCTCAGGAAGTGGGTTGTTTGGAGAAAGATGGTCATTGAGGTCACATCCTGCAAAGGATGTGGTAGATATAAAGGACATATAACTGTGAGCCAAAGTCAAATCTTTCCTTAAAGGTGTTTATCTCAGGTATTCTGTTGCAATAATAGAAAGCTGACTAACAGACACCTTAGACCTGGAGTTGGACTTTGCAACTAAAATGACTGTATTGCGTTCTACATGGGTGGAGATAAAAAAGTGTCTTAAATTTTACGAGATACATTAGTTGAGATTCTGCTGATTATTTTTGTGATAACAGGGAAAGTGGGAATTCAGAGTTGAGATGCTGATGTGGAGCAGCCCATTCATGGCCACCTAACACAACTGTTAACTGTCCAGTATACAGCCCTCTACTGTGGCAAATACTGATACAGTTGGGATGTCAAGTGTCTCCTGAAGAGCATGTGTCAAAGGGTTAGTCCTCATGCTAGGTGATGGACGGGGGTGGAGACTTCAGGTGAAGCGTGAGTTCCTTAGGTCAGTGAGGCTGTGCCTCGGAAGGGGATGGCAAGGAACTGGATTCTTCCTCTTTTGTTCCTTGATTTGCGGTCACAAAGTGAGTGGTTTCCTTGGCAACACACTCCTTCCCATTGCCATCTAATATCCCCACCAGATGCTTGAGTACAAGTCTGCCCAGTAATGGACTAGAACTCCCAGCCTGTGCACCGAACAAGACTTTTAACTTCTGAGGCGAGTTTTCTTCATGTTTCATCACAGGGACAGAATGCTAACACAAAACTCCATCCTTACCAAGTCAGAACCCTCTTCCTCCTAGAATCGAAATGTGCTATTTTCTCACATATCTTCACAGTTGTGTATTTATTTATCCTTGAACTTGCCTGCCAGGTGCACTCACATCAGATTTTAAACCGAAAAGTTGTGATGCAAAAAGGCAAGACTTCTCTGAGAGTCACTTGGAATGAGTGGTGAAAGAAGTGGCAGAAGGACTCCACATGGCCGAAGGGAACAGGAGCAGGGTCCAGAGTCAGCATACAAGGCTGTTGACAATGCACTACTGTTATCAGTGTTACAAGGAGGAGCACAACGCAGCACATCAGGCCAATTTCATCGTGACTTAGCTATAGCAGCCACCGAGCTGATATCTCAGGTTTTCCTGATTACTCTGAGTTACCCAGTTATCTTTTGATGATTTCCTTTTCTATTTAAATAAATCAGACTTAGTTTCTGTTGCTTGAAATTTAGTGCCTAGACTGATACATAGCATTCATTCAATGAATATTAACCATATGCCCCACACCATACTAAGCATTATTAGATCCCACAAGTACAGTACTAACCAAGTACCAATATGGCTGCTGCCTACGTGCAACTTACTTACATTTAAGAAAAGGAGAGAGTAATTGAATAATGGTAAAATATATATTGATATTGTTTCTGTTGTCTTTTCCATATTAAGGGTCTTGAAGTTCCCTTTTCCTGATAAGTAAGCCTGAGTAGTTAGACTGGTATAAAAGAGAAAAATCTTATTTCTGAGTGGGAGTAGGATGAATTAGACATAAATGATATTTTTTCATACTTCTCTGCATTTTCCAGATCCTCTATAATTGGCATGCATATCTTTTAAAAACATATCTTTTCCGCTAGACAGATTGTACTTTATTCTCCAGCTGGAATCATTAGAACCCTCAAAAACTGCCAGTTAACATAACCAAAAACTGCTTTCCACAGCCTGCATCATCACAAAAGCATCTGAGAGTTGGAGTTGTTTATAAAAAATTATACTAAACCTACTAAAATAACATACATTGACATTATTTAGAAGATATGTTTAAGTCTTCTGTTAGCATAGTTATAAAATAATTAAAGCAGGTCAGACTAAGAACGATTTTATTGAATATTAGGATAAATAACTTTGGTAGAAAGCTAGTCTTAAAAGACTTTCAATTAAATTAGGCCACATTTAAACTGACTTATTAAATGTCTAACCTCTGTCTAACCTTGTCTGCGATGTAAAATTCCATCACTTTACCTCCATAGTGTATGAAGTCACATCAGCAGAAGTGGATGACATTTTTCTCCTCTTTCCTTCCCCACAGCTCATTCTTCATGCTGTGTTTGTTTATCTGAGTCATCTAATGGTCCCTTATGTTCAGAGCTCTGCATCCCACCAATCTTGCTTCAGGAGGTACCATTTAAAACTATACCAACTTCACTGGGGTTTTGCAAAATTAGTTCAAAATCAATTTTTAGGGTAAAATGGGAAATTTAATTTGCCTGTTTTCATGCATCACTGGGACTTTCTCTAGACAAATAATGCCTTCTTTCAGACATGAAGTCTTTTTGCTTTTGCTGCCAAATTTCTATTCTTATTCTTCCCTCATTACTTTTCTTCTCCATTTATTTAACCTCTTTCTTAAAAATGCCCTCTCTATGGTTACTAGTGGTCAGTTATTCACCAGGTTCAATAACCTATCTCTTTCCCTACTAGAGGTATTATAAGTTAAGATTTCCAACTCTCTTCCAAAAGCAAATCCAAAAATCTTCTGAGGAAGACAAAGAGAAGAAACTTTATGTGAAACAGAAGGTAGATACAGATCCAGAAGCTCTCACCCTTGTTGTGCAGAAATTACCCTTCTTTTTTGAGAGATCTTTCCTCAACACTCTTTATCACAACCACCAGAGAGTGGCAGGACTGAAGACAGAAGATGAGAGAGGCCTCACTAAGCTCCAAGCTTTGGTACAAAATCCCTTCCCTTCCCACAACATCTCAGAAATACCATTTATTTCTACTGTTGTGACTAAGTTGTGGCCTTCTCTCTCCAGCCCAGTTCAAATTCTGGATTGGATGTGGACTGGGCCCAATATTTATCATCAGATGGAGAAGTTGCATCATCCCAATATAGATATGACTGGGCAGATGCCCATCTCAGAGAGACCTAGTAGTACTTAATGTGTTTGTCACCTGGAATAGATAATTTTTTAACAAATCCTTCTCCCGTATGACAAAATATTTATGTAATAATAATAATCAAATTTAGTATCAATTCATTTTAAAATAATTTTAAGTTATTACTCAAAATCAGAATAATAGCTCATGTATGCACAAAAATGTAAATTATGCAATAACATACCTTTTCATTCACAGTATGCTGCTATAAATTTAAAACACAAATACAAACTCCAAGTAGTCATAAAAAATTGAAGTACAGGACAGAACAAGTTCTGTTGCTTAATCATGATACTATTATTGTTTGTACCAAGTTCTACTTTTTAATTGCAATGATATATAATGGCATAGGATTAAAAGATACGAACCAAATTAGAATAAAACTTGAACAATGTAGAATCTCCTGAATTCACAAATGTGTATCCCTATGTGGTAAGATCTATTTATTTTTTCTGAGACAGAATCTTGCTCTGTTGCCCAGGGGCCTTTGATCCATGGGCTAAAGTCATCCTCCTGCCTCAGTTTCCTAAGTACTTGGGACTAGAATTGTACACTACTATGACCAGTCAAGCCCAACTTTAAAATGTGGACTTCTGCAAAATAACTTCCATACAGAACATTACAGTTATTAAAGGATGAGCAACAAAATATGCTAATTAAATATAAACTTTTAAATCTCAGCAGTAACCACAAGCATTGATTAGAACTATATCAATGAAAGATTTATTTTTATGTTTGGAGTACTTGATCACTGACCTTGTTTACAACAGCAAGCATGTAGTCAGAAAAAAAAGCAGACAGATCTTTAGTTGATTTTATCACTATTCTTAAATTCTCTGTAAAGAATACATCCCTTTATAGACTGCATCTGTATGATGACACCTACTGCCCAGGCTTTTATAAACCAATCAAGAGGCCTCCCTGACCTCCTCTTAAGTAAATCGCTCTGCTCAAATTTCTTTTCATCACAGAATACTGCTAGTTTTCTTTGTAGCACTTATAATATATATATATTTGTTCAAGTACTAATTTACTGTCCACCCTACTACATTGTGATTACTATGGATTAGTGACAGTTGTGTCCTGGCATCTTGCAGAATGTCTGACAGATAATACACACTTATACATTTTTTGAATGAATGAATAAATGAGACTTTTGTTCAGTTAGCAAAAGTAATGAGAATGAGATCATATGATGCCAGCTGGTAATTTATGCAAAAATTAAACTATGAGTGTACTATATCTTGGTATGGCCTGGCCAATGTACTTAATAAAACCCAAAGATGCTAAAGCCTATGACTCAGATGTTCAGGTAATGAGGCCTAAAACTATTAGGTAGGCCAGGCGTCTGCATTGGCTGGATCAGTGCTTTCTTTCTTGCAGTAAGAGACAAGTGAGATCAGACCAAGATTTCTTAGTGAAATGGTGACAGGAATTAAGTACGCTCTTAATGACTTATTGGAAGAGGAGAAAAGGAGAATGGGAATTTAGGAGTAATGCCTCATCTTACTAAATGATATAAAAGAAAAACACTGTATTGGGGGAAGTGTACACTAACAGTACACTGCAAAGCGCTCCTCCATTTGTTTTTCTCCTACTCCCCCCTTTCTCTATGTAGTGAAGAGTCCTTTGCCAAGATAGGTTGGCTGACACTTCTCTGATGCAAAGTCAGAATTCCAGAATTCCATAATGCTGGACAGAGAGGGAAAGACAGTGCAGCCACACCCAGAAGACAGAGTCCATGCTGCCCTGCCTGTTCCCTGCTCTAAAGCCTTAGGGTCTAGAGGAAAGTCCACAACACATTCTCAGTCAGTCAGTGATGACAAATACAGTGAGCAAATGCCAAGAACAGACCCATGCGTAGTATACCAGAATTTCCAGGCTCTTCAAAAAGTCAAAGAAACTATCGATTCCAGGGGTGGGAAGGGGGCAATGTATCTCCTAAGCTCAACTGGAAGGCCCAAGAGATGTGCACTGGATAGCAACGACTATCTGAGGTGTAAAACTCTCAGCAGCAGTATTTGCTTTTCTTGAGTTCTGATTTCATCTAATAACTTTGCTTGATGTTTATTCATTACTCTGATGATTTCCCAGACCCTTGTATAGGACATGAGTTTGTGCTTCAACAATCGCATGGGTTAATTCCTACAACTTACTTTTCTTTTTCAAGGAGCACAAGTTTAGCAGTATGTCTCAAAGGGGCTACACCCAGCAGTAGAATCATATTTCTAAGCATAAGGTAATTTTAAAATGTATACATAAGACTTTTTCAAGAAAGATAGCTCATACAAACTCTCAGTAAAATAACAGACTCACTATTCTTTATTTTGCGAAAACTGCTAAATGGGAGGAAAAGAACTTAAAATGTTGTAAAGCAGCCTTCTCTAGCCTTCTGAACCACAGTGAAGCCAGAGTACAGCTCAGTTCCTAGCTGCATGGTCAGTTTGCCAAGGACTTTGCAGACCTCTCTGCTGTTGAAGATGCCCACAAACTAAAAGATTTTTCCTAGTAAGTAGGGATCAAACTCAGGACCTTCAGATGCCAGGCAGGTACTAAACCACTGAACTATATTGTTGAACTTAAAACTTTTCTTCAAATGAAATTAGTAAGAGGACAATGAATTAGCATGCTGAAGTTCAAGATCTAGTTAAAGAGAAAAGCTTCACTAACCCAAGAAGGCCATTTAGAGGCCACAACTTCCTATTAACACCAGCTGGATGGAGATGTAACTGAGCTGTGACAAAAGCAATAGCTTTTATACTTATACATATTCAGCTAGGAATATAATGGGAAGAAAGAAAGCATTGTTCCTTGTAAAAATGACATGGAAAAAATATCTTCAACATAGGATTCCATAGCCCGTTTTCACTGCTGTAAAAAAGTACCATCGTGGCATCTTAGTTACTTTCATCACCTGGACACAATACCTGACATTCACAAGTTAGAGGAAGAAAGGTTTGTCTTGGCTCACAGTTTGTATAAGTTTAAGTTCAATAACCTGGCTCTGAGGCATGATGACATGGCAGAGGGGCAACAAGGGGAAGAAACAGTCCTTTGCATGGCAGATAAGAAGTGGGGGGGACCTCCCAGGCCACACCCACAGTGATCACCTTCTCCAATCAGGCTTCTCCTCCCAACAACACATTTATTTATAAACTCAGCAGAGTAATCCACTGAAAAGTATCACATCTCCATGAGCCAGTCACCTCCTCAAGGCCCAAAGAGGGCAAGAGGCTGGAGGCAGTGGACATCTAACTATACAAACAACAACACTAGATAATTTATAAAGAACAGAAATTTACTTCTTGTGGTTGTCAGGGGAGTTCAAGAAGAAGGTAGTGATACTGGTGTCTGCTTTTTACATCCCTTACACAATGAAAGGGGCAAGGATGAACATTTCATCCCCATATTGCAGAGAAATGCAAGAGCAGGGACCAATCTCTTTGAAACCTCTTTTATAAGGGAAATAATCACATAATGTCAGAATCACCTGTCATGACTCACCACCTCTTAAAGCCATCCTTCTTAATATCATTGCAATCAGAATCAAGTTTAACACGAATATTGGCGGGGACACATTGAAACCACAGAAGAAACAAACAAAAGCAGGGATATGAGTGTTTGAACTTTCTGAGTTTGTATCCTCTTTCCCAAACCATGTTCAACCACTCTACCAAACCATGGCTTTATCTAGAATGATTCACACACTACGTGGTCACATAGAACAAGTCTGGAATCTTGGCCCTGCCATGTCCATGCCCGAGCTTCCACAACTCTGTCTTTCACATATCAGTGTGGTTTCCTTGCATCTCAGTTTGTACTGTTCATCAGCGGTAAGCTCTTTGCACTGATGGCCCAGCTCAGTGGCCTCCCTACAGATGACTTTGCCCTTAGCTTTGTATTCCCTCCATTCTGATGATAGGCCCAAGTGCATGGCTTGTGTTGGTTAGTGGGTCTTTATGAAACCAAGACTTGAGAAAGTTCTCAAGTGTCACCATTACTTTCTTCTTTGGAAGGCTGTCACTATTATGTGAACACCTCCGAGCTGGTCTGATGGCAGACTGTGTCCACAAGAAGTCGTCCTAAGCAAGCCATCCCAAGACAACCTACAGACTGCTGGCAAATGTGCAAATGTGTCCAGCTAAAGTTAGTCAAGTCTGGCCAGATTAGTAGGACCATCTGGTTGAGATATAAGCAGTGGTTGTCATTTTAAGCCTTTGTGTCTGAGGGAGGTTTGCCTTGTAACATTATTGTGACAATAAATAGCTGATGATTTGTTTAGCATTTACAGTTGAATTGAACAAGATGGACACTTGAACTGTACCAATCAGGTCCTGGGAATTTAGAGCTAGAATCAACCTAGGCTTGTGTTCTGTATATAGAAGATAGTAAAATATGACTCTGAAATGAAGCATCTTTGGTTTATGAACTGCACGGGAGAAAGCCAGTCTGCAGAGGGGTAAGAGTCAGGAGATACATACACTGCCCCTTCACAGTTCTTTTTGTTTTAGATTTTGGCATTCGTGCTCATAATTCTTCTATTTTTATAACTATTGTTTTCTTTTGGGATCTAGATTTAAGCTAGTTTAAAATAATTTCTGATTATTGCAAATCAAAGATGTAAATTTTTTTAACATAGTAGACTGCCTTGCTTTGATAGGCACTTAATGAACAGTAACTCTAAGATCTGCTATTTTATCAGTTAGGTAAGAGTTTGCTTATCCTGTATTTAGCCCAAGAATGTTTTAGTCTTTATCATATATTACATGCATAATTCCATGTATTCTATTTTTCTTACTTGTTAAATGCCATTAGTGCAGGACACATTGTTGTTTAATCATAATCTTTGGGTGAAACAAGGAACTGAATAAATGTATCTTATAATTTAAGAACTAAGCAAAAAGAACATATTTATTTGTGAAATTATAGAGATGTTTCTTTTTAAATATCAGAATCTAATTTTAGGCTTTTTTTCACATGCAATGCCCAAAGACATGTGTATAATAATGATAGTGTACTATTTTTCACGAATTTCATCTCAGTGTTTATTAAAAGTTTGAGCAGATGGCCAAATATTAAGAATTATCAAAGTATATCAGTCTGTAAGCTTAAATTCATGGCATCATGAGAATGCATTTTTGTGTTTGATTTTATCTTTCTTTTTTTGTTTAATTGACTTTCTTAGGGATAGAAGTAAAAATCACCTTTTCTCAAAATTAGAGATAGAAATGGATAAGGAGTGATATTTGATGACCTGATTGAGTTATTCCATCTTTCCTTGAAAATTATTTATCATAATTATTATTTATTACTGGTAGTCTAAATGGACCTAAAATTTAGAGGAAATTAGCAGTGCTACTTATTATAGTCTTACTACTTCCACATATATATTTTGTTTTAATGTGGCACTACAGTGTGGTATTTTTGAGCCACTTTAAGTGATAATTAAGAATAAAAATGTACATTAAAATTCTATACCTGTACTCTTACTAATGAAAGTAACCACTAGGACATCTCCCTGCCTTGAGACATGATTAAGGCAATAACAGCCATGTCTGTCCAAGGATTTATGCCCTTTTTTCATGACTGGTAAGGGTGGGGGATTTAGGTCAGTGGCACAGTGCCTAACACACAAGCAACAAAGTCCTGAGTTTGGTCCCCAATACCAGAAAAAAAAATAGCTGGCACATTTCAGCTCACATGAAATGTCAGGTACATTCTTACTCCAAAAACATTAAAATAAATGAAAAAGAAAAAAGCATACTTCAGAATTGAGCTAAACCGTTATTTTCATATTACAGCTTCAGATGTGAGCCCCTTGCTGTCTCATTAGATGCTCTCATATTCTGATAGATTTGCTCTCTGATGTATCCAGCATCCTGCTGTTACTTCAGACCATGTTTCTGGATATACAAGGCATCATGCACGCGCCAGACTTAGAAATTACTTTCTCTGGCTTATGCTTGATTTTGTTCTTTTAAAATGAACACTGAAAAATCTACAACATAAAGAGTACTACTATGCAGGACATTCAAAGTTATATTCATAATATTTTCCCCTAATTTTCTAATGAAAACAGTGTTTTACAATAAACAGAATTCCCACACTGGTTTCAGTCATTTGCTACTAAGATTTTTTTCTTACATATTTCTAAGCAGATTTAGCATTCTTATCTTTTAGTTCATGGGTATCGACAGATATTGGGCTTGTTAACTACTTCCCAATCCATCCTCATTCAAGATTTAAAGTAAACATGATCCACAACAATAGTATCTAAATATAACTCTAATTACTTTGAAGTAAATATAATCAGCAATCTCCTACTCCATGTTAAGCTACATTAAAGATCAAGATAGTAGAATTTATGTACAAAAATTTCCCACTGCATTGAACAGTGTGTCTCAGAATGTAGTACTTTAAAATTTATTTTTTATGAGAAAGATAAGAATCAATATCAACAAAATTTATTTAAAAATAATAGTCAATGGTCACTATTTCTCACTTCTTTCTTCCAAGTGAGAGAAAAACAAACAATTACACGGTGATTGTAACTCACAGCTTCCAACCTCTAAAAGAAGAATCAATACAAAACCTACCAGCATTCTTGAAGGGATTAGAAACAGATGGAAAACATGTTTTTTTCCTCTGGAAGGCTTGGCAATTCTTTCTAGAAGACAAATTAGAAAGGAGACAATAATTGCCTTTTAGTCTATCTATTCCAAGTAGCATCTCCTGTTGGGCCCACAAGTTGTTCTTCATTTGACTCTGTAGACTGTGGTTAAAAGCTTGAGTTTTGGGGCTGAGATTCCAGACCTATTGCTTACTGTGTAACGTTCAGAGACTTATTTCATCTCTATGAGCTTCCATGGTCTTATAATTAGACAATGAAGAGACTCAGCTACTCAGTTTTTGAAGGGTGATGTCAGAAAATTCAGATAAGATACTTAGTATGGTACTTATTAAAGTAACACACTGAGCTGAGGTATCTCCATCTTGCCTCACTGTGTAACTATATCTATCCCCCCTCCTCTTAGGAAAAAAATGTATCTAAGATAAGTAGACTGTGATGGACTGTGTTCTAGTTAATTCACAGCAGGGAGCAGGACAACTGCAGATGCAACCACAAGAATAAACACTTTCTGCTGGGTTAACAGACACCCTTCACGTTAAGGTTGTAAAGACAGCTATTTACCTAACCTGGCAATCTGCTTCTGTAACCCTGGGCTTACTGAACGGAATATTTTTTGTGCTGCCTTTGTGATTTACTGTCTCTGTGTGTTTTCCCTTTAAAAAATGCTGGGAATCTTTTGTCTGGAGCTTTTGGGGCAATAGCCTATGCTAATTAAAGGACTCTTAAGTCAGACCACTATCATAAAGACAACTATGACATGAGTTGTCTTTCTGGGTTCGATACAACATTTCACACATGCTAACAATGTTAAATTTTACCTCTCATGATTACTTTTTATACTGTAATGATCAGTGAGCTATAGTTATAGCTATAACTAGTAATAGTATTTAGGGGTGTGTAATCAGCCACTCCCACACTCAGTGGTTTAAAATAGCCATTATTTATTTAGCTCTCACATCCATGTGTTGACAGTTTGGGCTGGTTTTAGCTGTGCAGTGCTCATGCTGGTCTTGATTGGCTCACGTCTGAGTCTTTGTTCATGGTGGTTTCCTATGGGATGTGTGGGATGATAGGGCTTTCTCACTTCGAACCAGGAGACCCGGCTTCAGATCTCCTCACTCTTTACTCACAGAGTGCCTCTTTCTGTTCCACTGGGTAAAGCAAGCTGTGAGGCCAGCCAGGTTCAGAAGTAGAGGAAGATTTACTTCCTTGGGGAACTACTTAATCTCTCAAAGCTTTAATTTCCTTCGGGCCGGAGATTTAGCTCATTGGTTGCAGCATGTGTCTTGCAAATGCACGGACCCAGGTTCTATCCCCGGGCACCACATACAATACTGGGTGTGGAGACTCACGCCCAAGAGCAACCACTACCACATACTACAGTGCTGGGCGTGGTGGCTCAAGCCTGTAATCCCAGCACTCAGGAGGTAGAGGCAGGAGGATTGCTGTGATGTGAGTTGGAGGCTGAGCTCAGGGCCAGCCTGAACCACAAAAGTGAGACCCTGTCTCAAAAAACCTTTAAAAAAAAAAGCTTTAATTTCCTCATTAAAAAAAACCTTAATTTCACAAATGTGTACACAGCTAGAAAAAGCAATTGGGGCAATTTTTTCAATCAACTATCAAGAGACTCTTTTAATGCCTCAGTTTACTTACCTGGGATTCTTGTTTTCATGCTACTTATCTCCATTTCTTCCCCCCTTCATCACTCCCTCCCTCTGTTTCTCATTCTTCCTCAAATATTTAGAATGTTCCATAATGGAATAGATAGCAATAAATAAGATTTGAGTCCAGTTACATAGAATTTTTATAAAAAATCTCACTGGTTAGGAAGCCATTATATTAAAAAGAACATTTTCTTCTGTTTCACCAGCTCATTATACCCTATGTATACCCTATGTGTTAAATGCTAGCTAGTATTTTGGTAAATAACAATGAGAGATAATGCTTTCCTCTAATTGTTTAAAATAACAGTGTTTCTAAGGAAAGATTTCCAGATGTTTTGTCTGATTTAATCAGTAACTCTTAACCTTATTATCTCTTAACTTTGTTCTCTCTCCTTTTGCAATTGTCTTTATAAAGCGCAGAAGACTGAAACAGCTGGTTGGAGGTGATGAGATTCTTTGTCTTGCACACTGCCCTAGTTGGCACAGAAAGGGCTCAGTAATGGTTACAAGCTTTGCCTTTTCATTTGGCCTCATGAGTAGTTCCAGCTATTCTGGCCAGCTCATGAGTAAACAAACTGCTCTGGAATTCACACTGCAACTGCGATGGTCTCAAAATGCAAGAGTGTAACCACAACAGAAATGGCCTCCTGTGGTACAGGAGGCCTGGGATAGAACCTTCTTTGCCTCAAGTAGTTCTGAGAAATGGAGCACAGTCCAAAGGTCATGGAGCAGAGGCTGCACAAATTCAGAAAAACCTGGACAATTTTTAACTATGCCTGTACTAGACTAAATACTACACAGAAATCTCGGGAGTAGAAAACAGGCACTGGTAGTTTTTAAAGTTGCCCCAGTGATTACTAAGTTCAGTCAAGGTTGAGAACCACTACCTTCATGAGATTCACAGAACGCTGTTACACAAAAATGTGCTTCCTTTTGAAACTGAGGAAAATTTAGTTTAGGCAGATCAAAGATAATCAAAAGAACAGGAAGGGGGGCAGGACTTTAAACCAGGTCTAAGTCCAGAGTCAGTGCTTTTTATGCCACATAAAGAATGGGAAGTCCTGAGTCACCACTAAACAAAAGGAGAAATAAAATGCCATTTATGCCTTCAATAAAAGGCATATATTAATGTAAATATTTAGTGAGAACAAAACTATGTAACAAGAACATCAAATTGCATCATTGTGACCTTTCGGGAATAAGCTTTTAGGAGAAGTAAATTGCCTAACAGTTATTTCCTACAAACTGTGAATTTGCTGGCAATTACCTCGCAAGCACTAAACTGCATGCTAATTAAAAGTGAATCATCTCAGTGAAAGATTTGGAATTTAGAAAAGATATTAGCCTAAACTTTGAACATGGCTATTTTGGGAAATTTGGACTAAAAGCTAATGCTCTAATAATATGTTGACTATGACCTTTCCAATATCATTTCGATCTTTTAATTACCTTCCAAGAAGGAATAAAACACCAAGGACAAAGAATTTCTATTCTTATTGCTTTCTCCTCTGAAAATGTACCATTAAGCAGAAAAAAGTAATTCTATTGAATTTCTAGTAGATGGTGTTCCTTGACTTGAAGCTAGTTTTGGATAATATGAATTCAGTAAGTAGGCAGTAGTATCAATGATTAATGTAGAGGATGCAAATGTTATGGTCCTGCCAGCTAGAGGTAAAAATGAGGGCTTTTAGTGCTTAAGTTATGCTGCTTCTTTCCCCTCTTTTCACAGCTCTCATCTGAATCCAGCCATTTCTTTCTGCTACCCAGTAAGTACTAGGAGAGGCTCTAGAGTCTTTTGGATACCCTGGAGGAATGTAAATGAACTCTGGGAATGAAAAATCATCTTGCGGGCCTAAGAAGCCCTATTTGGAATTATTGATATTTAAAACAGTTTCAGGCCCAATCGTGATCCTTATGCATTCATACTATAATTCACCTATGAAAGATCTTTTGTTAATTTTTTCTTATTTCCCTATTCTCACCCCTCTCTTTCCCCCACCTTATGTATCACTGTAAAAGTCCATGCTGATTTTTATGCATGTGTTTTTAATTTGTATAAGCAGCACTATGCTGGAAATATCAACATTTCCTTAATTAGGTCACTCAACCCTTTTTTTAAGATCAAGCCATGTTGCTGATATGTATCCACAGAATGTGCAAATCCACCACATTTTACAAGTAATGGAATCTGATTTGTCTCCTACCTCCACCTCTACCCTGCACTACTATAGATGGTATTTTAACAACCCATCATAATGCTTATTGGATGCTTTTGAGAAATTTTTCAGCGCCATATGTCTTGGAGAATATCTATTGGGCCCTAGGGCATTCTTATTCACACTAAATATTTATAAGTTTGTAGGATGAACAAAGGGGAATAGGAAAGGGTGTTTTAGCTGGGAAAAAAAGCATAGGCAAAAACAGGAACAAGTCTCTAGAATGGTAGATTTTTGGATTTTAAGGCCTCAAAATAGAGGAATGAAGAACCTGGGGTATGGTGGTGAGGAACTAGAGAGGTCTGAAGACCAGTTCTTTGAAGGTCCTCTACATCCCCATGCTAAGCCAGGGGGCTCAAATGGTGGGCCTTTAACAAGTGCTAAGTTGGTAAAAGGCATCATTAGATGCACAGGTTAGGAGAGGCACTCTGCCTGTGCCATATCCTAATGAAAGCAAGCATGAGGACACACTAATGTGGCTCAAACACCCAAGACAATGTCTACCACACTCACATCCACACTGCGTGAGGACCAGTGCTTCGTAGTGTGGGGACTGATGGAGAAGCCTACATGGCAGTTCCTACCAGTCCAGACTGGGCTTTGGGAGGGGAGGACTGGAACAGAAGATAGAAAGGAAAGGTGCTTGTAAGAGGGGACAAAAGAAGTGTCCAGGAGAGGCTAATGTTCTACTCTCGGATGAAGTCTGAAAAATAGTGGAGGCAGACCTGATATCTAAAGGGTCTGCTGAGGAAAGAGGGCCTGTGTGCTAACAGAGCTATTGAAATTCTATGTGTACTAACAAGGAATCATTTGCCCTTCCGAAAAATCTCTGGTGTTTTTATTTCTGGCAATGAAATAAAACCAAAAACCAAGAGAATGAAAAAAAAGACAGGATGGGCTAGACTATCTCAAGGCTTTCTGAGATGCTTCTTTTTTGAGAAACACAAGCAGAAATGTCTGCCTGGAGGAATGACACCTCCCTCTGGGTTCCAGGACACTAGGCCCTCCCACTTTCCTCTCTTCTGGCTGCCTTTGCTGGCTCCACATCCTCCCCCAGAGGGCCCTGATTTCCAGCTTCAGATTCTGTCTCTGGGGCAAAGAAGCAAAATTTCTCACTCTGAGATCCAAAGCCCCTCTTCAGCCTGGAATGTCCAGTTCCTTTCAGACATGTTTCCTTGGATGTCTCCCTTGGACGGCACCTCCAGCTCAATATGCCTAAAAGAGGCATCCATCTCTTCTTTACACCCCTCCCTGAGACAGCACTTCCAGCACAAGGCTTTCCTTGTTCCAACCTTGGAGTTACATAACTAACAGATGCCTCTCGATTGCATCCAAGCCAGCAGCCAGCACATCTCAGGAATCCTTTTACTGCAGTACAGTCGGCCCTTTCCACAGTCACCAACAAGACTTCTCGTCAGTATCAAAGTTCTCTAATCCATTGCTTACTTCCGTGGTTTTTCTATCACCCAGGCTACCCTACAGAGCTTGGGTTCTAACAGTTTAGTGCCACTGTACTGATATGAAGTTTATTAACTATTTCTGTTCTATCTGTTGTGTTTTCATACTTCCGAATAAATACAATCATCCGTCAGTACACAAAGTGGACTGGTTTGAGGATCTCCCACAGAAGCCTAAATTCTTCTTTACTCAAGTCCCTCACACAAAGTGTCAGTCCTATGTATGTACATTACTACTGTACATCACCTATAAACACTGTCCTTATACTTTGATCAGTTTTAGTTATAACAAATACAATGTAAATGGTAAACATGCTCATATTGTTTAGAGAAAAATTACCAAAAAAATCTGTACATGTTCAGTACCCATAAGGATTTTTTTGTCCTCAAATACTTGGTCGAGTCCAAAGAACTCACGGATACAGAGGACTAACTCTATATACCTTATCTACATTGTTATTGAGTGAATATGCTCCAGACCCTACTGCTTGTCAGGCAAGGGATTATGAATCATGATGTACATATATATTCACATTTATAAATATGAACAGCAAATGTATTTCCTTTTTCTGAGAAGCATATAGTACTATGGTAGATTTCAAGCACTTATTACAGTCTAATATTAAGAGAGAAAAGTAGTACACTTGAGGCAAATCAAGGTACCAGGAAAGTTCTGGGGAGAAAATTGGGAGCAGAAAAAATTGATAGCTGATAAAAACATACACAAGTGTACTGGGGCCTAAGTAAGTATGAGTCAAATTACATGGTAATGTAACTTTTACTATTAGCAAAGGGCAGTTCCTTTACATCTATTGAACATACTGTCTTCACAGGTTTTGTGATTCGCTGTCCTGCCCTCACTCTCTTCCTACTCCCTGTCAAGGCCCCTCACCAAGATCTCTGATTTAAACTCTTGCTTTTTTTCAAGTTCACCCAAGGCTTAATTTCCCCCAAGCCCTTCCTGGTTCTTACCTTATCTTTGTCCTGTCAGTACTCCGCAATCTTACTTCTTAACCAGATGCTGGTACTACTCTGCTGGACACAGGTCCTCACATTTAAATACGTTAAATACGTATTTAAATCCTTACTTGTGGTTCATTCACTAGCTCAGGACCTAGGAATCTCCTCCTTCTGAGGTCCCCGGCCCTTTGGGCGCACTCAACCACTTTGAGAAATACTGTGAGGTCTCTGCAACTGGCTTCTACATTCCCTTAGGTGTAGCAAAGTGTATGCAAACTGCTGGATGCGCTGGCTTTAGACTTTCAGCTGTCACATAACTATTAACGGTATCCAGAGTCCAAAACAGTTCAGCTAAGTGTTCTCCCTCTCCGGAGGAGAATAACTTCTAGTATCACTCTGAAAGTCACCAGAAGAGCAAAAGGAAGTGACATTTCTATGCTGCCAAAAAAAAAAAAAAGGCGCAGCCTTCGCCCCAAATGACCTTACAGCACGTCTCAAATCGCGCTTCCAGACACTGTCCAGCATTCGCTCCCCGTACACTCCCACTCCCACCGTGATGCACCCCAATGGGGATGAATAAACGAACACCACGCCAGCCACCAGGTTTAGAAAAAAACCAAAGGAACTTCGAGACTGTCGCTGTTCGTGGACTCTGAGGACAGTCTAGTCAGGCCGGGGGGCGGGGCCGGCGGTGGCGACGCGCTGACGTCACGGGCGTGGGCACGCCCAGCGCGACGTGCGGCCCGGAGCGCAGCTGTCGGGGGCGGCCGTGCTGCCTCGGCTGCGTGCGCTGCCGTAGGCGTCCTCTCTTTCGCTCTCCTCCCTCCCTGGTCTCCCTCTGGGCTCCGCGGCCCGACGCCGGCTGTCATGGTGCCTCCGGCGGGACCTGTGCAGCCCCGCTGACCTGCAGCGGCTGCGGCGCGGCTCGGGGTCGCCATGCCTACGCGTGAGTGGCCGGTCGCGGGCTGGCGGGCAGCGGGGGCGTTGGGGGTGGCGGGCGGCGGGCGCGAGGGCCAGGAAGTGCTCGCGGGCGCCCGGTTTCCTTTCGTTTCCCCTTCACGTTCCTGAGGGTGGCAGGAGCCCGGCACTCAGATGGGGGCCTGAGGCCGGGACTTTAGGGAAGCTCCTGGGACGCTGGGCTAGTACATGACGAGCTGGTAGTAACCTTGACCTACGGGACTTTTAAAAAGTTCGAGCCGTTTCCCTGCATGTGCACGGGGACTTTTGGAAACGTTGGGAATGTCTGCAGCCCTGTCGTCCTGCCCTTCGCCTTCGAGGCGTCCCGGGGTGGGAGCCCTGTCCCCCAGACGCACAGACCCTACAGCCCTGCCAGTCTCCGTCCGTGAAGCGCCCAGGGTTGTCGAAGTGTGTGTGTGCTTTGGGACCTTGTTAGACACAGGTGCTGCAGAGTGCTGCTGCTGGCCACGCACGGTTCTCCTGGGCAGCTGATGGAAACGCAAGTGCCGGATTGGGCCACTTGCCTGGCCACATCGTATTAAATTCCCCAGAAGCTCGGACCTCAGAATCTGTCCAGTAGTTGTCCCAGGTATCACTCAGAGCCCTGAAGGTTTGAAAATTTCTGGATTTTGAAGGCTTTTTGGACATATGCGGTGACAGAGAACTACTACTAATGACCTGTTTTTAAATGACCCAGATAAGCGCAGTGTGACTTTAAGCCCAGTGGCCCATATGAATATGTGCAGGCTGCTGCTTATCTTTTAACTCTGTGTAATTTTCCCTATTTTTGTAGACATAGGAATCTGAATTTCCAGGTCAGCCTCAAATAACTGTTTTGCCTAGAAATTGTTTTCTGATATTAGAAAGGTTTACCTAATAGTAATGGTACAACCTTAATCTTAACGATTACTTTCAACTTCTTAAACATCGAGCAGATTGTTTTCCTTATGCAGTGGTCCTTAACTCTTCAGACTTTATATCCAGTCAGCAGTTTATATTTCTGTTTTATTCCTCTCGGTTAGAGTAATATCATTTACCCTCTTCCTTAATATTGCCGGTCTATTATTTCTAAGGCTATGTTCACGTGTTTTGGCGACTATTTGAGATTCGCGTAGGACATATTATACGACTGAGTAAAATTGCTATAAATGGGGCACTGACACGAGTAGTGTTTGCCTTTTTGTTTGCTGGTAGCAGTTGTCTATAAAGTTGCTGGGATAGGGGAATGGATAGTAGAACTTCTTCAAAGTTCTGTTTCTTCTGTTTCAATGCAGGAGGAGAGACTAAAAAAAATGATCATTTTCTTTAGAAATCCTTTTGGGGAGAAATTTTGGTCCAAATAAGTGATTTTATTATTTAAAATGTTAAATGGTGGGGAGAATTATTTACATGCACAGCCGGTTAATCCGTAAAAGTTTTAGTTGACTAAAATTTGGCTTTTCCTGTGACATGGAAGAGTTAGATGATCACAGTAGTCTTTGACTATAACTCAGAGAGTATCTCTCGTGGAAAAGAATTATTCTATTCTTCTTATTTTGTGGCTGATTTAGAGTACAGGTATTCATTGGCATGGGTTATAAGTAGAATCTAGGTGATACAGCCAAGTGGTATGGTGTAGCCCTACTGGCTAAGCAGTTACATAGCTTGTGAGTTTCAACAGTTGCATCTTTGAAGTTGTTTGGGAGATCCATAAACTCCAAAAAAGCAACTATGTGGGGGAAAGAGGAAGTTGCTCAGGCACTGGAACAGTTCTCTAGTCTCGTCATCCTGTTTTCAGTCTGTCGTTTGAAACAATCACTAGACAGATTTCAAGATTGTGTCCCCGAATGATCTTTTCAAACCTGCAAGCTTGACACATTTTCATGAAGGCCTTTATTTCATTTTCTGTTCAACAAAGGACCATTACAAAGCTTTTGATTTTAAGTGTTTTCAAACTCTGAGTCAGTCTTGAACTGGAAGAAATATTAATTTTACTTGTGTCAGGAGGCTGAGATTTGGTGAGTTTTGGTGACATCCCTGAGGGTCACATATGGAATAGAATCTGGAATACAGATTTTGGTCTTATAATCAGTTACCACACTAAGCATAGGTACGGTAGTGTTTTTATTTTTCTTTTAGCACAAAATCTATGATGGTTTAACTTTTCTTTTTTTCTCCAAAAAAGTTTGTATTTTTTTGTTTTGCAATGTGAGGATCAAACTTAGATTCTACAAGGGGTCTGCCACTCAGGTGCATATGTGAGAAAGGTTAACGTTTGCCTTGACTTCTGCCTTGTCACAGGAATCTGTGGGAAGGATGCAGATCCGTGGTTCTCGTTGCTGAGACAAAAAACTCGACACCCAAAGTTAAAGGGTAACATTTTATTTAGCTCACATTTTGTAGAGGTTTCAGGCCATAGCTGCTGGCTCCAATGCAGGAAGGCATGGCAGAGGGGCAACGATTCATGGCAGACAGATGTAGCAAAGCAGCAAGGGCCCTTACGAGCATTTTCCTGCCCCTTTTCTCCAGACTACTCTGGGAAGGCACCACCGAAACACCCTTATTCCTAGTGCCCTTGATTCAAGGATTGCACCGTGAATCAGTGTCGGCATCACATGCTCTCGATCCAGCCACCTCTGAAAAAGCTCCATCTCATTTGCATGATACCTTGTGGGGGACATCTAGACACAAGCCATCATACACAGTATGCCAGATAGATGCTTGATTATACAGGATGACAGACCTTTTAGGAAAGCACGTATATGGAAGTTCACAAGTAATGAACTTGAAGCAGGTCTACTAATGTGTGCTTTCGTTCTGTATGAAGTATTTTAATTTGCACTTACATGCAGACTTGACCTACGCAATCAGATTATTATGCATTTTGTTTTCATCCAGTCCTTCAAATTTTCATTTTTTTTGGTCACCTCCTTTCTTCCCTTCTTCCCCACCCACTGCTTTTATACCCTGCCAAAAATTAAACTGACCTTTTATTGCTGTTGAGATCTTATTTTACAGTCTGCCGCACTGCTGGGGATGTACTGGGTACATCAGAGATTATGTAGTTAATGAGATTAGGCTGTAGGAGATGGGACAAACTCTGAAGGGTTCTATATGCTATGCAGAGAAGCAGTTAATTTGAAAGTTATTCAAGCTGTCAAACTCATAATTACACTGGCGATTCTAGCACTTTCTGATTTAATGGTTATTTTATAGAGACATATTTTGCTATTAATGTAGGAATTAAATATTGAACACTGTTGTTGTATTACAGATGGTATTCATGCTTAACATAATTTATCTTATTTAATACTCCCAGTTGCAGGGAGGTAATATTTTATTTGCTTTAAAAATGAAGAGATTGAGATTCAGGAGAGTTAAATAAAACACCAGTGACAATAAGTAGTTGAGCTGGGACTGGAACTAAGTCTGTCTGATTTCAGAGTATCAGCTTGTCCTATTCATACTACACTCTCAGAACCACGCAGAGGTGGAATCAGATCCTGTCATTTCTTTTAACACTGTCACTTTTGCCTACATTGTACCTGATTATATAATGAATACATAAAAATATTAAATAAATGGATGATTGAATCTTAACTGGAGTCAGAGAAGTTGTCGTTTATTAATTTATTTATGCAGAAAAAAAACCACTGCAGTAAATTTTATAGTTTCTAGGTAGAAATATAGTTTCTAGTTTCTACACCTACCTGTAAGTTTTTAAGCCCTTAGACAAGAACACAGAGACTTGCAAATCACAGTCTAAATGAAGGGTTTTTAGCCTTTGCATTATCAACATCTGAGACTGGATAATACTTTAGTGGGAGGTGTGTCAGCAGGTTGTTGGCCTATGCGTCGTAGGATGTTTAGTAGCATTGTTAATCTCTACCCACTGGAAGCCAGCAGCAGTCCTCCCACAGCTTCCTCCAAAATTGATAGAACTAAAAAGATTCTAGAGATCCCCAAAACAACCATACCCGGTTGAGAAACCTGGTCTAAATACTGAAATCTTGCAGGTCAGCTGTAGGCATGGACTGGCCTCTTTTTCTGTGTAGATCCTGAGCCCAGAAATTGCCTTCTCAACTAGAGGCCCAGCAGCCTGCAGGTTAATGGTGATCTGTCGTGGCAAAGAAGGATCTCGTCTGACCCTGGACTTAAACTGACCCTGTCAGGTTCTTTTACTGCTAAAACTGTACTGTCTAAGTGATTGGGCAGATGGAAAGAGAAAGGCTGGGTGTTTGGGGCTCAGTCCCAGAAACCAGGAGCCACTTTACACAGAGATAGCTAGAGCTGTCTTTCCTTGCTCAGGCAGGGATTGTCATAATCACCACCCTGATACTCCTTCAAAATAAAGAAAATCTTTGTTTTGGGAGGCAGAGCCCTTTTTGTAAGTCAGTGAAGCTGCTAGTTCTTAGGAGAAAGCCACATTTTGCCCTTAGTGATCTAACTGTGATGTGGAGTGATTTAGTCATTTCCAATGCTCCTGTAAGAGGGGACAAGCCTGATTCTGTGTAGCTGTACTTTCTCTTTTGTATATTCATTTACTCTTATCTGTCGTAGATATTAGATAGCATGGTTCTAACTTTTATTAAGGAATCATTACTCAGATATTGTCATCATACCTTTGAATCATGGAGGGCTTTGCCAGTGGTTCTGTTGTGGTCTCTGTTTTCATGAAGGAATCTCTCTCCTCCCAGGGGAACCCTGATAGAAAGTGAATATTGCTTTATCCTGAAGTGACAATAGAAAGTTTTGGGTTTTGTTGTTGTTGTTGATGGTGGTGATGGTATCAACTTGGAAATATCCTTTATGCATGCCCATTATACAGATGAATGGATTTAAAAAATAGGGTATTTATATACATAGAATATTATTTGGCCATAAAGAAAGATAAACTTTAGGTATTCATAAGTAAATAGATACATCTTGAGACCACAATATTAAGTGAAATAAATCAGACACAAGCTTAAATATTGAATGATTTCTCTTGCATAAGAATCTCAAATTATAAAGAGCCAAATAAAACATAGGTAACAGGAAGTAGGGAAAGCTTTCTCAAATTGAAATAACAAGAAATGGAAAGAGCAGGGAATTGTGCAGGGAGGTAGAGATGAAAACATAATTAAGATACGTTACATACATGTACCAGCTTCATGCAATAAATATAATTGACGTGCTAATAATAATAATAATAATGATAAATAAATTGAGAGGAGGGTACAGAAAATCCCTGCATGGCCCCCAGCAGCTTCAGGGAAGAAAGGGTGGACCAGAAGATAGGACGTAGACTATTTTTCTGACTTTAGGGTCTTACATATTTTTGGTGATTATTCCTCATTAGACTGATGAATGCCAGAATTCTCCTGAAAAAAACATAGATTCTCTCATACGGTTTACATACAGATTTTTGTATATAATTAGAAGTGACTCAGAGTCACTTGTGTGAGATGGATCCCTTGGCAAAACAATTTATTACCAGAGTGACAGTTAAGAATGTCATTATTTGCTAAATATATTGTTTTAGGTACTTTGTTCTGCTTTTGTTTTTCTGCTTAATTTTTAAAAACACCTTTCCTTGTTTTTTTCTTAGCTTCTCTGTTAATCTGTTGAAATCTTTCAGTAAGTAGACAAATATTATCTATGAGAAGAGTTAACTTAAGGATTGTAGGACCACCAGAGAAAAAAATTGAGAGGAAAAAATGAATAGAAGTTTGGAGAACATAAAGACGTTGAATCCAGTCACTGCAGGAAAGTGAAGCTAGGGCAGATTATCTGTGTCCTGAATGGAGCATGATAGAAGATCTTGAGAGAGCTATCATGAATAGCATAGGTAATAATTTGAAGGTCAACATGAATATTAAATAGAAAAGCTATAACAGACCCCTTAAACAATTATGAAAGCAGTGGTTCAAATTCATTAATAAAAGCTAGTTTACCAGGGATTTAGCTCATTGGTATCGCACCTAGCTTGTAAGCACAAGCGCCCAAGTTCAGTCCCCAGTACCACACCCCACCCCCACACACCTACTTAAAGGTAGAATCATTCTTGTTCTGCTACCAAGACTCTCACAGTAACATGCAAAGACACTGAGGTACAGTAGAAAAGGCAGAGCTATTGACTGGTTCAGCTTTCTTGGAAAGCCGTTTGGAAGTATACTATCAAATGTTTTAATAATGCTTATACCCATTAACCTAATAATTTTACCTTTGGAGATTTTCTTCATTATCAAAAGCAGGGCTGCTAGGATTTTGAATAAAGACATCTGTGACAATAATATTTATAAAATGATGAAAATCCAGAAATTTATATCCAATAATGGGCAAGTAGTGCAAATAGGTAGAATATCTTTATGATATATATTATGCACTTATTTAAAATAGTTCTTACAGAGATACAGAGATTGTAATTTTTTACTTTCTCTAATTTGTGTCTTCCAGATTTTCTGCAGTTAGCATTCTAGAAGAACAAAAAGGTTAAGGTTTTTTCATAGCTTTAACATAATTTATTTCAAAAACTTGAAATCAAACATTAAAGTAGTACATTGAACTGCTTCTTTTTTTGAGACAGGGTCTCACTTTCTAGTTCAGGCTCGCCCTGAGCTCCCTATGTAGCAACAGTCCTCCTTCCTCTGCCTCCTGCGTGTTGGGATTACAGTTATGAGCCACCACACCCAGCACTGTTATATATGGTACCAGGGTCAAACTCAGGACCTTGTACTTTCAGGGCAGCCGCTGGAACCACTAAGCTAAATCCCCAGCCCTGAACTGCTTTATCCTGTAAGAAAAGAATTTTGACTAATCATATAATGTTGATTGTTTATATTGATTTAGAAATAGTGTACATTGCTGTCTGATTCCTTTCACTAGGACATGTAAAATTCTGAGAATATTCACTTGTGGTCTCAATACTTAAAGGGCTGAGGTAGGAGATCACTGAATTTGAGGCCACCCTGTGCTCCTAAATGAGTTCACAGCCTGAACTACATAGCAAAACCCAATTCGAAAAACAGAACTGAACAAGAATGACTGGAGTAAATTATGGAAATAGGAAACAAAACCCTATTATTTATATGCTTTATTTTGAATAGATGAAGGAATGATTTCTGTCTCATTGAGTGTTGGTTTCCACCATGAAAAACTGAAAGGTTGACATGAATCCTTCTGTGGGAGTTCAGTTTATTTGGAATTTGTAGGTGTTTTTGCTGCTACTTTGGAATGACTGTACTTTGTACAGTGAATATGATTCTGGGGAAGTAAGATCACAAAGTGAAGGTTGGCAGTTCCTCTTGTGATTAATGTGTCAAAGTTGTCAAAATTCTGTCAGTGTAAGTACTAGTTCATTGAGTTCTTGAGATGAGGCAGCTCTTGAGTATGTGCTAGCAAATGGGAGCTAATATTTTTTCTTCCATATGTGGTATCATATTCCTTCCTTTGCTTTCATTTATTGTTCTTCTAATTTTAGGTGTTATTAATATTATCATTCTGATTTTTTATTGAAGAAATCACTACCCAGGTTTTTTCCATCGTACCTCCAAACCAAGTTTGCCTGTTGTAAAATTAAATCTTTTGTTCCCTAATCTTCAAGAAGTGTTCTGTCCTGTTGTTATTTTGTTACTGTCTTTTTAAATTTTTTTTTCTCATTTTATGAGTTGTTCAGCTGCATGTGTTTTATTTCAGTACCTGACCTTCACAGATTGTCTCTCAGCAGTAGTTTTCTGGATGAAACTGAGTACTCTTCACATCCTTGCTATTTAATTGGCTTTTTTGAATAACTCTCTTGGCAGTTCGTTACCTAGATCCTTGTGGTGTGGTTACAGTTAACTGTAAAATGAAATGTAAGTAAGCCAAGTTTGCCATGGTCATTTCCTTGGGTGTCATAAACTGCTTGGCAAAGGTATAATGCCAGGCAAAAGGAACCGCCTGTATGTTGAGAAAAGGACCCCATTTATTTAAGAATGTAGAAGTATTTGTACTGGTTATTTGACCCCCCTCAGTGGAAAAAGAAAATATCTTGAGACATTATTTGCATTGAATTGATTATTTTCTCCATTTTATTTCACTAGGGAACTAATGTTGATTACTTTAAAAAAGTTGATAGGACCTCTCTGATGTTTTAGAATCATAAACTCAGTAATCTAGAGGCAAATCCAAAGCCATTTATCTCTCCATGTCCAGCCTGTTTTGCTCTGGTAAATTCCAGTACTGGAGAATTTATAATCTCCTTGCAGCCATTTCAGTCATAGGCACTGCCAGTTGCATCCCTCAGTACCTGATACTGCAAGTTAGTAGAGGAAAAGCTTATTTTGGCTCATGGTTGGAGTGAATTCAGTGTGTAGTTACCACATTCAGCAGGCTCAGAGGCAGAAACTGTATGGTGAGAGGGCTTGGAGGAGGAAGCAGACAGCCAAGTGAGAGGAGGGACAGGAATACACCCTTCCAGTTTACTCCCTCAGTGACCCTGCTCTTCCAACAAGGCCCCACCTCCTAACAGCGCAGTCAGCTATGAGCTCATCAGGGGATTAGTCTGCTGATGAGAATGTTCCCTCTGACCCAGTCTCTTTCCAAAGCTCATCTGTGTACGTTAGACTTTGGACAGTTTCAACCATAACAGTCAAATTTTCGAATCACAGATACTGTCTGTCTACTTTTTGTTTTCCTGTTTCATTTCTTTTAGGGACTCATTTCTATGGTCAATATAATAGATATTAATAGAAGAGAAGCACAGGCTGCCATGAAAATACAGAAGCAAGGTTGGAGGGAAAGCAATGCAGAAGTTATGGAAGTGTATTTAGTCTGAGGTGTGGGCTTTGGACTTGGTCCAAGGGGATGGATTGTGATGGACAGTTAGGACACTGTAGAGGAATTAACAGTTAATGGAATCAACTAAATGAAAAGCTGAGGGGCGGGAGGAGTCAGGGTTCTCCTCTGAGTTTCTGGCTTTATGACCCAGACAGGGACTTTGGAGGAGGAACAGTTTGGGGGCCTTGAGATAAAATAAGTGTATTAATGCCTTCAAGACATTAAAGAGATATTGTATGGCTGAGTGTATAAAATGACTAGAGGATGGGGTGTAAGAGTGAAGAGGCTGAAGGCAGATCCTCCGGGAACATGTTACTTTAAGAATGGAATGAGGCAGAAGAGCTGCAGAGGGAGCAGCAGGCAGGACAGTTTTAAAACAAATAATACCAGTGCAGTTGCTTGGGAAGAGATTACTGAGCTTTTGATTCTAAAACATCATAGAGGCCTTATCTATTTTTTTAAATAGTCAACATTATAAGCAGTCTGTTTATAATAGAAAGAAAGTGCACAGTCTTTTCTGTTTGATCTAAAGTTTTGATACAAAAAGAAAATTTGTAAGTGTAAGGGAAAATGTTTAAAAATCTTAGGCTATAAAGATAATTGTGTTTTAGCTATGATGTTTGCTATCCTGTACTTAATATCCTTACTTGTCCTATCTGCTTCTTTAAGGTGGGGGAAGCGATCGTCACACTGAATTGGGGTGGGAGGATATAAACTGTTAATTGTGCAATTTGCAAGTAGATATAGGGGAGCCTCACACATGTAACCTCCAAATAAATCATATAGAACCAGGCTATTGTTTGCCATCTCATTGCTGTGCTGTTTGAATCTAATTATACTGTGCATTTGTGAAGGTTTGCTGACAGCAGATGAAATGCTTGTGTGCAGTTACTAAGGACTTAATTCAGAGGACAGAGTTGCACTTAGAAGCCTACTAGCAGAGAATCCCTGGGAATGTCCAGGAAGCTTTTTTCCCATAAGGTGCCAACATTGTTCTCCTTTCTCTCCCTGTCCCTTCATTTCTGTGGTTACTTGGCGTAACACAGTAAATAGGCTGTCTTCACTGTTTTTGGCAATTCACTGCTTTTTGGGGGGTGATCCTACCCTAACAGGGTACAACAGCATGTTGATTAGAAGTTAAAAATTGTAATAGCCCTTTGTACATTGGATCCAAGAATATTTAGGAAGGTTTAATATAATTAAGTGTAGTTTAGCTATTAGGATTTTGCCAAAATGGCTGTAGATTTAACATTCCTAATATTTTTATTTAAATTGCACTGTAATTCAACCTTTCTCTGAATAAGAATAATGATAAATAGATGGGAAGTTCAAGGGAAGTCTTGGGCCTTGACTTTTGACAAACTAATGTATAAAATGATTATAGTATTTCTAGAGTTTATATGCTTTATTTGGGAGTTTTGAGAGACTATATCAAACACTGAACCTTGAAGATTTGAATTAATAATTCATTTTATGCTAAGGCTACCTGGTAAATTCTGTTATATTTTGTGATTTCCAAACATTAGGTAGAGAAACTATTTAAAATAGATATTCTACTTGGATATATAGAATGCTACCTTTTTCTGCAGTTACTGTTCAACCAGAAAATATAATCATCTCAATTCAAATGAAAAACTTTTAACATATGGCAGAGATACCGTGGGTGTTGCGGAATCTATAAGGAGAAGCAGTGCTGTTGGAATATTAAATATATTTCTGCTAAAAATAATATTGGAAGTTACAAACACTCCCACATATTTAACACTCTTATAACTAATGAGGAAGTGAAATTTGTTAAAATTTAAATAGTAGAACTGCAAAGCTGTTGAAATTTTGTCTGAAATCTTACATTCTACTTGTGAAATGTTCTGAGGACTTTTGATTAAAAATAACCCAAACTAACCTATTAACTGAGAAAGAGCCTCATTGTTGCCCATGATAGATTCTTTATGCTCACATTGGTGGTAGATTTTCTTTTGATCTGAAGGGTTTTCCTAAGTGATAATGCCTTTATTTAAGTAGACACTATATTTGTCAGTATATATATACACATATATATATATACATGTATATATACAGTATATATACACGTATTTGTCAGTATATACTGTATGTATACACATACATACATGTATCTACAGGATATATACAGTATGTACATATACTGTTTATATACCGATATCTGCATATACTGTATATACATGAATTTGTATATATACAGTATATACATGTATTTGTCAGTATATATATATATATATATATATATATACATACACTAAAATACTGTAGAAAACTATTTCTGTCTTGTTTGTTGTTATTTCTTTTAAAACTCAGGTTTTGCTTGTGGACATTAAGATAATGTTTTAAATTGTGGCTTTGGTATTAAATACATGTTGAGGTCACTGTATGTAGGAAAATGAGATATTTTTAAAAGCATCTTTATTGACATAACTTTTTAGATTTAGTTAAAAATTTACTTTTATTTAGCATATGGCAAGATTTCATCTTTATGTTTAATCAAAAAAGACTTACCTGGGCAGTGATATAATAAGTATAAATTCCTTGATTTACCACCTTTCTTTGCCTGTTGATTTTGATTCAATAGGACTCACACTTAAAACTGAAGATTCTGAATTTTCAAGTCTAATTATAAAAGAGACATTTTTATTCCTGGATTTTAAAATTTATTTATACATTTTAAATTTTAAATACTTGAAACCATCTAGTATCAGTATTGCATTACAAGCATTTTTGTTTGTGGGAGAGGAGAATTGAATGAATTTTTCCTATGAATGATTAAATTCTAACAGAGCAAAGGATTCTTACTTCATTACAAAATAAAAAATGGACTGTAAACCTCAAAACTAGAGCTCACCGAAGGATGGACTTGGTGCTGGAATTCTGTGAAAGGTTCATTATTTTTCTTTTTAGTTTTGGGACACTCTTGCCAGAGAGTTTTGTTGTTGTAAACTGAAATTCTTCAGTGCAGCTCAGTGGGGAAGCTGTAAGACATTCTGGACCCTAGATGGCAGTGGCTACTTGGCTCTGAGTATAAAGTGACACAGGTGCTGCCTTTCCCGAGAGGTGCAGTTGAGTCCTCCCTTTTCCTCTAGTCCTGGACCTACAGTATGCTGGGCGTTCACAGGTCTATTGTAAAGTCACTCTCCACAGTGGAACCAAGTCAGACATCCCATTTTGGGACTTTAAAAGCTCACCATAACCTGTAATAGGAAAATATGACAGGTTCACAGGTAGGTTGTCTCTTTGGCATTCTCTCCCATTTGATTTGATTTTTTTGTACCTCTGTAATTGTTGTATAGCAATTATACAAAATTGTTTTGGCAGGTGCAAAATTGTTTGACTGTGTTGCTTTAGTCACCAAATTAGACAATTCAGATTTATTTCTTTTTAAAGAGTACCATCTCAGGCAGGCAGGGAATATAGTACATAAAAAGTTAAGAGCACAAGCCCTTAACCCTGCAACTAACTCTTCTAGTTCTGTAACCTTGTCCACATTTCTTGCAGTTTTCTGATTCCCTATTTATAAAATGTAAATAACAGTACTTTCCTTATCGAGTTATTTTGAAAATTAGGTTAGATAAAATCTAGAATATAATGAACAATGAAACCTTTGTTAAATGTATCAAAAAGAATGAGACTGCTAGATGAGATGGTTAGTTGAGAAGGGCTTTGGCTAGAGATTGGACCATTTAGTCACGTTGGACCTAGAAGTATTCTGATCTTCGATTTTGCATTTTATTCTTGAAATGGGAATTTGTGCCACTGTAGAACACTTGGATTTATTATGTTGTGTTGTATTGTGCTCGTGTTGTAAAAAGTACTCAAAGCCAACTGGTTTGAACAACAGACTTTTGTTGGGCCTAGAAGATAATTAAACGAGACAATAAATAATTCTGGGAGCCAGAGGATTGAAATCAAGGAATGAAAGATGTTTTTTCATTCTTTCTGTAGCTCACAGATGGCCATATACCTGGATTTTTTCCTGTGTATGTCTTTGTGAAAATTTCCCTTATTTTAAGGGTACAGGTCCTACTAGATCAGAGCAGTGAGGGTGACTCTTTTAGGAGTTTCAGTGATGCCACAACAGGCTTCTACCACAGGGTAAGGCCTGTCCCAAAGACCTCATCCTGACTTGATGACAGTTCCAAATATCTTATCTTCAGACTTAGTCATGTTCTGTGTGTGACACCAGCAGCTAGGAGTTCAATGTATGAAGTGGAAAAGTGTGGCACAGTTCTTTCTGTGGAAGGTGAACAGATTTCTTTCATTATATGACTCTTGCTAAAAAGTTTATGACAACAGATTATTTTTCTCTCATAGTTTGTGAGTCCAGAAATCCCAAATCAAAATTCTCCCATGTTTCCTGAGTCTTAACCTATTGCTGTGGTTTTTCCAAGACGTAATTATGCTTTTTAAAATGACTGTCTGTATTGCTATTTCAACAGTTTGTTGGAAACTATTAAGTTCATTCTGTTTCTGGCTTTGTTTTTTTTTTTAAACTGAAATCTTTATTGGTACATTACATATGCACATCATGATTGCACTGAACAATGAGAATTTGTACCATCTTTTCTCTGGTATGTTTCTTGCTTTCTGTACCAGCTCATTTGTAGAACTGCTGTTGAACTTTGTTTTATAGTATAACATATTTTGCCTCCTAAAGTTTTTGTAAAGATAAAGCTAGTCTACACAGACAAAATGGTTTGAGCATTATATTAAAATGAGATAGTTTGATACTTAAAGAACTATGAGTATTCAAAGGTTTTACTGTAAAAAAAAAATTTTTTTTTTGAGAATAAGTTTCAAAAAGGTAGTGATTATGCCCAGGTTCACCTCTAATGATCACCCTGTAAAGAATACATATACTGAGGAGATCTTTACTTTGACAAGGTATAAGAAATTTCACATTTTATAGTATGTCTATATGAACCTAAACAAATTATTTATTAATCATGTATATTTTAAAAAACAAGTATTTTGATTTTGGTAGGTATCCTCTGAACAGAGTTTCTCATAAATTGGCTAATTGTTGACACTAATAATATTATATTCTTAATATACATGTTCATATTTCTTCTAATATATTCATTTTTCCTTATGTAAACTTCACAGACTTTTAAAGACATTTGGGGAAATGTCATCATTTTTATTTATTAGTAATTTGACAAATTGGAAGTGGCACATTCAGACAGATGACTTCTCAAAAAGAATAAAAGGTTACTATTGTGAATACAGGTTTGAACTTCAAGCATTCATCTGGTTTAAGTACAAAGTGTTCTATTTACCAAGAACTTCAGATTTTCTTGTCTCTTGGATGACAAATTAATGCAGAAGGGAAGTGTCAAAGCGCAAATAATGAGAAGAAATGAGAGCAGTTGTTAGATAACTGAGTCATAGCTTTTTGCTTAACCTTTATTGTCAGTATGCCATGGAAGAATTCCTTTTTTTCCCAGACTATCAATCTCAAGAGCTTTTCTTAAAAAACAGCATTCTTTGATTGACAAAGAAGTGCTAACAAAGTGGAGATGAATGAAATAGATTTTGAAATTGACATTGATAATTTATTGTTTCTTTGAGTAGTAATTCAAAGTCTGTAACTTTGAGATTGGTGACTTTGGCATTTATAATCTAAGTTACTGGTGCTTTAATATAATTGTGTCTTACTGAGAGCTGCTGTTCACATAGCTCTTCTTAGGTCATAAAAAAAATATATCTATTTCATTCTTTCATGAAAATTAAGGACTTTTAGAGAGGTTGTAATCAAAGTATAACTATTAACTTTCCATGCCTTATGAATCATTTCTTCACAACTGTCAGTGATTTTATATCCACAGAAATAATGTTAATAAGCATCCTATTAAATTGATAAAAGCTATTTTAAGAGAAATTTGGAATTCTGAGTATATTTTTAAAAATTTAGTTTTTATAGTGGTTTAAATATATTAAATGCTGTAGTTGTCTTAACCAGATTTTAATCAGAATATCTCTATGCATTATTCTTGATTCCGCATTTTTCTCCACAGCTGTTAAAATGACAATCTTAAAATTTTTCACCAAGTTAAATAACAAATTAACTACTTATATTTGGTTTTTGGAAACAGGATCTCACTCCATAGCCTAGGCTGGCCTTAAGCTCACTGTGCATCCCAGACTGATCTCTAACCCATGATCCTACTGTCTCAGCCTTCTGGTGCTGGGATTGCAGGCATGTGCCACCACATCTAGCTCACACCCAGTGTTTTTTAATCCTCTGATACTAATCTCATATCTCCATTTGCTTCATCTTCCTACCCATTCTCACATTTTGTGGTGTTCACCGTAAGTGTCCATCTTAAATATGGACTTCAGTCACCTGTACATGATCTTCAAAAATTTGGAGGTGAGAGAAGTATATGTATAGATATTTGTGTAGCCATTGTAAATACATCTTTTTGTCTCTTTTGCTTTTCTTTCTAGCTACCTAGGCTTGTCATGTTACTATTCTAGGACATTCTTTGTTTTCCTTAACTTTCTAGGAAGCCCTCGTTCCTCTATACATTTTGCTTCTGTTCTTCAAATATAATAGTGCTGGGTGAGGTAAGTTAGAGGAAGAAAGAGCAGCAGGAGCAGAAGACTGTTCTATTCACGTACATTTGTTTGCTAGTATTTTTTTTAAAAAAAAATAATGTAACATTCAGAATATTGCCTATGTGCTCTATATCCAAATTATATTAGTGTGAAGCAAAAATGGCTAAATTCAGAACTTTGTACTAATGACTAGAAAATGATTAAAGTTAACTTTCCCACACTTGGGAACTATGTCCCTGGTGGTTTTATTATATTCTTCATTGAAAAATCACACAGGAGATGCTAATACTGTTGTATTATGTGATTACTTGATGTTGATGTTTTAGATACAAAAGTAAGCATAGACAGCAAGATAATATGCCACTATTTAATAATAAAGTGGTTGTTATACATATATTCATATACAGGGTGAAAAAGCTTTCAATAAAACACTTTCTTAGAAACTAATAAAGCACTAACTATTGATTAGTTTGTTCTACAGTTTCATTAAGGATTGAGATTGACTTCACTCATTTGCATTTCATACCTCACTTTTTATATCTCCCCTAATTAGAAATCAATTTATCTTCTTAGTCAGAAGATTAAAAAAAGGTAAACAAGCATTCAAAAGAGTAAATGAGAACAGCACTACCCTTATGAAACTACATGGAAACAGAGAGATTCAAATGTACACTTACAAAACCATATAAGGCTTATGAACTCAGGATTATTTTTAAAATTGCTTATTTGTCATGATTTCTCTAATATTACTGACAATAATTCTGCACTGTAATCTTAAAATTGCTTATTGACAAAAAATATTTGAAAACCACAATTAAAAAATTATCTTTCTGTGCATTTTGGTGACTTTTTGAAGCTATGCAATCTTATTATTTCTAGCACCTTGCATAGAATGAGCGTCTTATAAACCTATTTAGGTTAGATAATATGAAATATTATGAAATAAAATAATTTAAATAAAAAATTTTTTGATTTTCATGAAAGAATGAAATAGATATATTTTTATGACCTAAGTGAAATTAAATATCATGAAATAAAATGTTCTTTGTCTGTCTTAGAAGAACTCTTCTGTGTAGCTGTATCTTTTATTTTGAATATGACCAGTGCCCAATCTTGAGTTTGGTGGAAGAAATTTCTGCTTTTGCAATATGCTTAGCATCAAGTGCCAAATGAAGTGTGGGGCTTCTGCCAACATTTTTGTTTTTAGAAATTTTTTTTTTTAGTACATAACCTCTGCCATTGTTTTCATCCTAGTCAGTTACTTTCAGCATTGTCTCAGTCATTTTCTCCTCGCTGACATGCAACACCTGATGCCGACTTAAAGGAGGAGAGGTTTCTTTTGGCTCATAGTTCATAGAAATTTCAGGCCCCAGCTGGCCAGCTTCCATGAACAGACAGAATAGCAGAGGAAAGCTGTTCATGACATGCTGGTGGAGAAGCAGAAAGAGTCCTGGGAAGAGCCAGAAAGGGCCTTACACACTTCTGGTCACACCCATAGTGACCTGCCTCTTCTGACCAACTGCTGATACGAGGCTGCCCTCACTCCTTAACCAATCATTTTCCTTGAGCCCCACCTCTGAGTACATCAGGCTCTGAGGGAATATCCAAATACAAACCATAACAAACATTTACTTGAAATAGAAAATGATAACTGTAACCTTTACTTAAGGTAGAAGACTTTTTTATCTTACTAGAAACTGGTTAAAGTACAAAGTGTATTAATAGATTCTCATGAGAACATTTTGTGATCATTCTTATTAATAAGAACTTAAAATTTTAAAAAACTTATGTATGTTATGATACACGCTGAATGTATTCATCATGGGTTATTTGTATATATACATATGGCCTCTTGACCCCCTCCCATTTTCTTTCTCCCCTCCTTATTCCCAGACCCCTTTTCCATCTCCACAGTCTTGTTTCCTTGTTTCCTATCATCTTTTATTGTGCTGTTTAAATTATTTATATTTGAGGTTTCCCATATAAGAGAAACCATGAGATATTTACAGCCTCTTCCTATATATTCACTTAGCTCTATGCACTCAATATCAAATTAAAAAGCTTTTGTACAGCAGAGGAAACCGTAAAGTGATGAGACAAACTACAGAATGGGGACATTTTTTTGCCAATGATTCTTCAGAGGATTAATATGTAGAATATATAAAGAACTAAAAAAAGACCCTTCAGAAATAAAAGAACCCTCTAATCTGATAAACTATGAAATCAGTTTCTTTCTTTGTTTTTGTTTTTTCTTTTCTACATTACAGATAGAGTTGACAGTGCTTTTCAATCTGGGTATTCTGGAATTGCCTGTTATACTTTTGACCAAAATAATTAGCCCATCTTGACATTTTAAATTACTGAAAAATCATATTTTGTTTTATTTTTTTGTCTACGTGCATTTTAAAATGCTGTTAATATTTTTTTTGCTGTTTTCCTCATTCCTAGAGTTTTAGGAAGGGGGTCCTGGGTTGAACCCAGGGCCTCCTGACTAAACTACATTCCTGACCTTTTTCCTTTTTTAAATTTTGAGTTCGAGTGTCCCAAGGTTGCCCAGTCTGATGTCCAGTTCTGGATCTTCTGCCTCAGCCTCACAGGATGCTAGCATTATAAGCCTGTTCCACCATGCCAAGCTTCACAGAGCGTGTCTGAAAGTCCCTACTGCTTTTATTTGTGGAATTGGTCCTTTTGTGAAGGACATGATTTGAAATACTCTATGTTTTCATTAACACTATTTTTTATAGCTTTCTTGCTATTTCTTCAGTTGTCTTTTACTTCTGTTGATCTTCTGTTAAATGTTTGCCTTCCTTGGATTCTCTGTCTCTTATTCTTACTTATAACAACCCGTTGTTTCCTGCTGTGTTATTTCAGTCAGGATTCTCTCTGCATATGATTATCTTCCACCAGATTATGGGTTGCTAAGGCTGATGGGTTGTGGTCTGTATTTAAACTCTCCCACATTGAGTTTAGTGCCTCCATCATTGTAGGCTTTCCCTATCTGATATATTGTCCTTTTTCCCTTTATTTTTTAGTACCTTAGATTGAGCCCAGGACACCCTACCCTGAGCTACATCCCTAGCCCTTTTCAATTTGAGACAGAACCTCTCTAAGTTGACCGGGCTGGCCTTAAATTTGTGATCCTTTTACCCTAGTGCCTCAAGTAGATAGGATTATCAGTATGTGCCACCAAACCCTGCCCAATCAGATGTATTTATGAGGCATATATCTTTGTTGGCTTTTAGAGATTCCTGGTCCCACCTATGAATCTTCCTGAATTTGAAACTAAGTCAAATGTAGAAATACAAAGTTTGGGCTTTTACAAGTCAAAATACCAGCTTTTTTGACAGAAAAGCTAGTTGGAGACTATATCTTCCTCTTCTTTGTCAGACTTTCCACTGCTTTCCCCCAAAGTAGGTCTCCCACCAGTCTATTTAGAGACGTTCCAGGTCAGCAGAACAGAATAAGCAAAAACTTGCAAGGTAAGCACTCTGAACCACATTTCTGTGTATCCCCAGAGTGGCCACCTATAGAAACATTCAAAATATGTTTACCACATAGAAGCAGGAAGAGTGACTCACAGAGTGAAAATCTGAAAGAACTCTGAAGGTTTGTTTATTGAGCTCTACAGGATCTTGTGCAGGTACTGAGGATTTAGAGTTTATATTTGGGGGCCTGCTCAGGTGCTTTTAGACTTACCAGAAAATAAGTCACTCTTCCTCTGTTATGCAATAAGTAGAAGTCTTCCCTCGGAAAGGTGGAGCCAGAGTAGACCAGTTTCTCAAGAAATAACCCTTTCTTCACACATTGCTAATAAACTAAATACTGAAGATTTTGCTAATTTAATTTTTAATTTATCTTTTTTTTAGTTAGTCCATGTTTGCAGTACATGCATTCTGTAATCATCTGGGGGTGTGGGTACATGTACATAATACAACTTGCTTCCTTTAAAAAAATTTTTATTTGATTAAAATAGTGTAATCTTCTTCCCCAGGTTATGATAAATTTGAGGACACAATAGTTTAAAAAAACGGAGAAGCATACTTAGGAATAATGAGCAATTTAAAGGTCATGTTTCAGAAAAAAAGAAAAGTCAGATTATGATAATTTTACCTTTCTTTTTTGTGTAGTACCTGGTTTAGAATTTTACCTTGATTTATTTCCAGCATAGTTTTGCCTTTCTTTTTGGTGTAGTACCTGGTTTAGAATTTTACCTTGATTTATTTCCAGCATAGTTTTGCCTTTCTTTTTGGTGTAGTACCTGGTTTAGAATTTTACCTTGATTTATTTCCAGCATAGTTTTGCCAAGTGTTCATTTAGTTGAGTTAACTTCGAAAATTGACTCCTCAGGAGGTATAGTGAGTGACAACATTTGGAAGTAATGGAAAAGTTAGAGGTCTCAGCCACATATAACAGTACATTGTTGCCAGGGATAGGTCTTTGTCATGTCAACATGTCCTATGCAGTATTTTCTTAATGTAATAATAGTTATAACTTCTGTCATTTATTTGGTATCCTATACTGTGCTTTATATCATTCAATTACTGTAACATATAAGATGATCTTATATGTCAGCTTACATTATAACTTTTTATCTGTTGCCTAATTTAGATAAGGATAATGTCTCAAATATTTGGGTAAAATAATGATATAGACCTTCCAAATGATATAGGGGAAATAGTATAACTCCAACTTGCTAGATGTTTGTTATGACAAGTTCATGTTCCTAAAAGCTAAGAATGAGTTCTAGTGAACAACAGAGGTTAAGAGTAGGAAATAGTGTGGGAAAAAGATACATCAGAGAGAGAGAGAGGATGGCACATGAATGGCTTGCCGGTGCCCCATTTCACAGGTGAAGTTTTTAGAGCAAAACCATGAGATGAGTACAATGTGGGACAAAACCGTGATCTACCAATAAGATTACAAGTATAGCTGCTTGGATAATATTGACCCAATGAGGAAGCAAGCTAGTGTAGCTAGTTTGCATGGAAAGAACAAAGATCTTTTGTAGGAAGGGATAGATCCAGAGGTCTTTGTTACCTATTATGAAGACTGATGTCCTATAGACTGGGGGGGGGTGGTCGGTGTTATCACTTTCCCCTTGTGTTTATCTTGAGGCCTGGCTTCTACCAGATGTGCTTCTGACCACAGTTATAATGTATTTTTATTTTTTGCACTGCATCTTTTGGAGCCCTATCTGACTGCCAATTTCTGCCTAACTTAGCTATCTCTGGTAATAAGACAAAGCCTGATATTTAGTTTTAAAATTGTATACAAAGAGTAGTTCTCCAGGGCAGAGGCTTCAAAACTAGGTTATGCATGAGTCATGATGAGGGGCAGATTAATTTTTAAAAATAGGATTTCTGATATTCTACCCAGGGATTGGGGTAGAAGGTCTTGAGTGGGGTTGGAACATGTTTACTTTTCAAAGTACCCCAGGAGATGGGCTATTGGCCCTCCCTGTACTTTGAAAATACAGTGCACTTATTTTAACATAAGAACATGAGTAGAAGCTGTAGAAGTCTTTTGAGAAGGGTGATTTTGTTAATGGTATTTGTTTGTTAGAAATGTATTAATATTAATGATATGGTAGAAAAGTCAACATAGTTAGTTCTGTGTAATTCCTCCAGAGACCCAGGGTAAATTCGATTGTTTACCATTATTATAATTTTGTTTGTATCTGTCTTTTATTTTTTTGAAGGAATTATATTTACTGTAAATTAATTTCTTTAATCTTGATGTATTGTTGAGATCTTAATGTAGAAGCCAGTTTTAGAAGTTATTTTTACATTATGGACTTGCTTAATTTAAAACCTTGAGTACAGTAGATATTTTTTAAATATTTTAATTAAAAATGTTCAAGTCATGAGCTTTTAACAAATTGTTCCATTATTGTAGTTATTGTATACCAGAAAAATGGAAGCTAAGTCAATGCTGTTTTTGTTTTTTTTTTTTTATCCACTTTTTCAAGGTTTCTTCTTTTTTTTTTTTAACTTTCTCTTTATTTCTCTTGGTGAGATTGTTGTTGCTGTTCCTCATTTTTTAAATTGTACCTGAAAATTTGACTGTTATTAGATCCTTTTAGAAATATCCCAAAATTCAAAGAGAATAGGTAGGATAATGCTATGTCTTGATTTGCCTGGAATGGTCCAAGTATAATTATTAATAATTTCCTCTTTTAAAATGCTAAAATAAATGTCTATTTATGTCTTTGGACTTTGATTCTGTCTAAAGCAATGACTTACACATCACTCAAGCCTATTGGTTGTTCCCTAAGCCTGTCTTGTTTTACAGTCATACCTGGGTATTCACTGCTTTGATAACTTTTGAATTGGGCTGGACACATTGGAATGAAAATTTTGCTCTAATATTCCCAGTGCAAGCTCTTTATTTTGTATTCTAAAGTGAGCATATTTAGAGCCGTAGCACAGTAACACTTTTTGATAAGAATTTTAGTATTTTATATGGAAATTTTAATTTATTTTTGTGGTTTTTCTTTTTTGTGTGTGCCAGGGATTGAACTAGGGACCTTGCACTTGTGAGGCAGTTTCCAGAACCACTGAGCTAAATCCTCAGTCCTTTACTTTTATTTTTCAACTGGAGAAAGTTTTGACTGCCTCAAGAAATTGTTCTATTTTCAAAATGATTTTGAGATAGGTGAGAATTCCTGGGTCATTAGGTTATGTCTAGGCATTCATATAATAAAAACAAGTTTCAAAAAGACTAACAATATTCTATGATGTTCAATAAACTTTTGATTGTGTTATCTTTTTTAGGAAATATTTAGACTTATATGTGGGCTAATTTATGGAGAAGTTGTATATTCAGTTTCTTTTGTCTTTTAAATGAAAGTCACTAATCCTTAGTTATATGCTTTACCTTCTATTTTTAAAATGTGACTGTTACATATTTGACAGGCTTTATTTAATTTTGTACATTTACAAGGATTTAGTCTGTGGTTTCTACAGAAAGCTCTCAGTATTCTAATGTGTTAAAATACACTCTAGATCGTCCGTTTTAGTGAGTGCCAGCTTTCCCTAACTGGACAGTAACTCTCCTTTTGAAGATAGAAGGAGTCTGTCTGCTGCACAGTACCCCTTTCCCCTTTTATTTTGTTTCTGTAAGTTAATTGTTTTGTATTTCAGTAGGACTCTAAAAACACATATGTACTAAGTATTTTATCTTCTCTCTTCCATTATGAATTCTATGTAGTTTGATTTGCATTTCACCTATCTTCTATTTTTCCTTTAAATCATGATTCCTAAGCTTCATTTTAGAGCATTACATAAATACCTCTTTCCCTCTGAAGCATTAGTTGTACAGAGCAAGTATCAGTACTGTGGTGTGGATTAAGAGGAAAGTCAGTGCATACGTACATGCTAGTTTTAAAAACAAATGTTGAGATTGTAACAAAAAAGTAAGGAAACAAATTTTGTGTATATGGGGGGTGGTAGGGTAGGTAGGGCTATGGGAAAAAATGAGAATTAAGTTGTGTCTTATACTGGTACAAATCCCCATTGTGGAGTGCAATCATGACGTGTATATTTAATGTACCAATAAAGATTAAAAAAAAAAAAACAATTGCACCTGAAGAAATGTTAATTTCTACTTGTAATTCTAACACATTACCGCATACTCCTGCTGTGGTAGAGGACAGGAGCAGTGTTTTGTGTGCTAGGAAAGGGGATCTCGTACTCGTTCAGTTTTCAGTGCTGCACTGTCTACTTACCTCTGAGATGGGCCATCAGAGTGGTTTCCTCCTCTTGCTGAGACTGCCACTGAGCACACTGGAAGCTGGTCTGTGACCTGCAGGGTCTGGGATGTGCAGTGTCCTTGTGGTGCCGCAGGGTTGTGAGTGCTTTTCATGTCTGGTTGCAGCTCTGGCTTCGGTGTCACTCACCCTTACTAGATTGTTTTTTGGTGTTTGTAGATTAAGCCAGAAGCCAGTGGGGTGAACAGGGAATTAATTACAGGTTCTAATTTTAATATTTGCATTACTTTTTTTTCCCAGATGATGATTCCAGAAGATTTTTACATTAAATTATTCAGAATGACATTTTTTAAAAGCCAAGATTATGACCTACTTAATGCATTTTTCGTTGTGTAATTGTGCTTAATTTTTTTTCAGATAGTACAAAGTTCAATCCGTAACTGAACATTTTGTCATTTAAATAATATGTATCTATAAGGTAACTACTTTTAAGGACATTGCATAATAGCTAATACTCTTTTTTTAAAGTACTGCAGTGATGAAATGAATCAGTTATTGAGTATGAACAAGTCACTAGCTGGTTTAGAAAAAGTAAACTGCTTTTTGATTTTTTAAATACAGATAGTATCTTAGAGTAATTTGGAGTATACCAGAGTTTTATCAGTGTTGTGCTTATTATGGAGCAAAATATTGCACTACAAGGGGAAGGTCCTCTTCTAAGCAGAACTGGAATTTTAATTCCATTTATAGCTTTATTGTCCTCTTTTTCCATAAGGTTTTTATGTCTGGGAATAAAAGGAGAAGAAGTGAAATTGAGAATGAAAGAAGAGATGGTATTTAATTACCTGTGGAAAGAATAGTGTAATAAAATACTCCTCTAATGGATTAAAATCCTTTTAAAAGGAGCACTTTCCTGGAGATAAGACTCAGTTTCATTCCCTTTCCTTTCCTTTCACCCTGTATCCAGTGAGTCACCAGCTCTTTTCATGCTTCCTTTGCAACACTTCTCCCGGACAGGCAGTTGCTTTTCTTCCGGCCTTCTCTCACAGGGATGCTTGGGTTGCTGCATTTGATCGCTTCTGGGCTTCGCCACCACTGGTCCGTCCCTGTAGTTAATGTAGACCACTTGTTCTGGGGCTGCGGGGAGCACAGTGTTCCACTTATGATCCTGTGTCCTTGGTGAGCCTTTCTTTACTTCACCAGGAAGTCATTTTCTGTGTCCTCTCACCCGTGGTCCCTATGGCTGTGTGGTCTGTTTGACACGGTCTTCTCTCCTGTTCTCAAATGTCCAAATCTAGTTTCAGAACTAAATTTTTAAATCGTTGCTAAGTAGATAGGTTTTTTTTTCCTTTTTTTTTTTTTTTTTTTTTTAATATCTCACTTTTTATAGATCAGGCTGGCCCTGAGCTCACTGTGTAGTCCAGGGAAGCCTAGGACTCACAGCAGTCCTCCTGCCTGTACCTCCTGAGTGCTGGGATTACAGGCGTGAGCCACCACGCACAGCACTGTGGTGTGTAGTAGATTGCCGGTAGGCGTGAGTCACCATGCTGGGCATTTTTGTTTGTGGTCGCCGGGGATCAAACTCCCTTGCGCTTGCAAGGCAGGTGCTAGAACCAGTGAGTTAAATCCTCAGCCTCTTTTCTTATTCTTAGCACACTGTGTTGAAGTATAGATGTAACATCTATCTTTTAGGCTTAGGCTGTGTGTATGTTTGGTGGTATAATAGGAAAGCTTGAAATATTTTTGATTGTATGAAGGAAAAGTCTAGTCCTGACATTAAGAGAATAAATATTTTGACTTTGACTTTTGATTTTTATCCTTGAAAGGGATATTTGTGAGGTAAAGTCTCAGTGCATCTAGATAGATAGCATAGAGCTAGACTTCTTGAGAGTGTTTCCTCTTTGCCTTTTTTTTCCCCTTCAGTACTGGGGATCAAGCTCCTCCTGGCCTTGCACTTACAAGGCAGACAGCGGTGCCACTGAGCTAAATCCCAGCGTTAGATTTCTTTTTCTTTTTCTTTTTCTTTTTCTTTTCTTTTTTTTTTTTTGCCATCCACGGAAGTTCTATTGAATAGCGTCAAATTCCCAGCGAATATTTAAAACATTCCACATATTCTTATAACCAGGAGTCGCACATCAAAGGATATGTTCTGGTTTAGAAACTTTAATGCAATGAAAAGAGTGAAAAATACATTTTGGCCTGACATGGTGGTCAAGTAAGCTGATCACTTAATTTTTTTTTAAATTGAAATCTTTATTGCTACATAATATATACACATCATAATTGCACTCCACAATGGGAATTTGTACCAGTATGAGACACAACTTAATTCTAATTTTTTCCCGCAGCCCTACCTACCCTACCACCTCCCCATATACATAAAATTTGTTTCCTTTCTTTTTTGTTATAATCTCATTATTTCCCCCCCCCTTCACCCTATTTCACTTTGAGTATTTTCTATGGATTTCTTGAAGGAACACATTTTTAAATCTTCTAACAGATGGTCTGTCTTTTCACCTTGATGATTAAAGATCTTGTCTGTGAATTGTTAAAATCAGTTCAGTTGACATTATCATCTGTTGTAGAAATAATATTCATCTGGCCTGTAGTGGTGGATAATGTACTGTCTTGTACTTTTAACGTATTTTGTCGTTATTTGATTTGATAACACATATGAGCAGACATTAATATCTCCGCCGTGTACCAGACATACACAACAATGAGTAAGAATGTAAGCTTTGCATTTGTGAAATTCATTCTACAGTGGTGAAGAAGTCTTAAGAATAATAGATTGTTACAGGTGCTGTGATGGAAATGCATGGTGAGGACATAAAGAAGCAAAGTCCAGTAATCGTAGGCATTCCCGTTTAAATATATGAAATTTAGTGATTTCTAAGTATGTATTACATGCAAAAGTTAACTGAGATAACATAGCTGCTGCTTAGGAGATACAAGTGCTGTTCATTGTCTGCTTTTAGTAGTGCAACAAGCCTAATACAAATTAGTTTCCTTTCAACTCCAAGACGGGGTTGCTGATGATGTCTTAGTTTCAGCAGATAGCTTTAATCTAAGTACTCGTGGCCTGGTGTCATTAATTTAAAATGGAGACTTTATTTCCATTTAGATTTAAATGATCCGTGACTAAAGAATTTGAAAGTGAAAGTTGCTTATTTTAAAAGGAGTCTTTTCTCACATGGCTGCATAGGAAAGCAAACACTGTTACAGACCAAAAACACTCCACTGGAACATGCTGTAGGCACTCAGGTCCCCTATAAATGCTTCTGAACCAAGAGGCACTTGTAATTCATTCAACAGATTCCTATCTGAGAGGATATTTCCCCTCCTGGAAAATGCTGCCTGAGTATCTCACTCCTGCGTGAGGACTTGGTGACACTGAATTGTAGGAATGTTTTTTTGGGAGCTACGGAGGCAGAATTTTCTCCAGTTGTAATGTTGTAAAGTGTGTTTTTGAGATAAAATAGCTAATTTAGTAGTATGTGAAATACTAAACAAAAGTCAAAGGTGGCTTCTGCATTCCAGGCATTTCTTATACAGTACTGTCAGTTTAGTTCCCCTATCCTGAGAGATGAGAATTTTTCTTTCCACTCGCTGAGGGTTAGAGACCACTCAGTAAGTTCATTTGCCCCTACATCTACTTACACACCACTAAACGAGGCAGGGGCCACTGCGTTTTGTTTGTTATAATTTCTCTCTCTTCATCTATGCCTAAGTACAGCTTAGTCATCCTACTTGAAACTTGTTCTTTCTTCCTTGGTGTATCATGAGCAGAATTCTGAAATCCACGTTGTAGGGGGAGAATAATGCTATACTTTCCTACTTAAGTATAACATGACTATATTGCTTAGCCTTATTAGTTACTTAAGGCTCTGTGTGATAAATTTAACCCTTTTTTCTTTTGATAAATAGAAAGTTGGGAAGAGGTTGAAAATAGGATAGTACCAAGGATTAAGTGGGTTTGTTGAAAGGACCAGAAGTTAGGATAAGGACAGATTAAAGGGGAAAAGGGAATTAGTAAACTGATTGTCTTATTTACACTCTATGAAAAATCTATTTTCATTAAACTAGCAGTGCTAGTACTTTAGTATCGTCTTTAAACTCATTGGCCCTGCTCCCAGAATTTGATAGGGATATTATCAAGCTCTTGATAGCTTATATTTGATGTCAACAAGTTAGATTAGCTGCACTACTTCAGTGCTGCCTGCTAATTAGAAGTAAGGTGAACTAGGCATTTCCTGAACAGTAGGTAAAAAGATCCAGAAGCTGGAAGATCTACTTGGAAAGTCTCATTCACCATGAAGGACTATGTTCAGGTACCTGCAGTTGAACTTGAAAAGCCGTATGAATTTACTTCACCAGGGGAATCAACAGCATTTCTGTGTCTGAGTAGGTTCAATGATTTTATTTTTCATGTTGTTTGTAAGTATTCTCTTATAATTTATTATGTGATTAGTATTGCCAGTCATTTTAATTTTGTATTTTTTTATTTTATAAAATTCTGAGTAAATAGAAAGTTTTGGCCTAATTTTATGCATCTTCACTATAGTGGGTAGCTTTTTATTTATAGTAAGTGATCAAAAAGGGTTTTTGTTTTGTTTGGACCTTCCTGAGAAACTTGCTGGAATCATTCACTTCTCTAAGAGGCAGTACGTTTCATATCGGCCAGGGATTCACATTTGTGAATTCAGTGGTGGTGACTAATAGGAAGCTGAAGTCTATAATTTAGAAGTTGTCTCTTGCTTGAATCTGCTGTGGCAATTAGCCTTTGAAGTCATGAGACCTGAGCTGGGCTTGCCGAGCCTCTGATCCTTACCAGCCGTGTGGTCCTGGGCAAATCAGCCTTACAGTGCTTCTGTTTCCTGTTTAATGACTAGAGAGATGATAAGCACTTCAGAGTATTCTTCTGTTCTATGTAGGAATAGAAGAAGAATGTTGTAAAGTCCTTTGTGTAGGCTGCACACGTGTTAGAGCATGGCATTTTCTCCTGCTGCTGTTGTTGTTAAAAGATATTATGAACCAGTGTGAAACTTACTGTAGGCTTTATGCAGTTAATTTCTGGCAAGGATTTTTCACACTGTTGGGAATACTCTGTAAAGGACCCTCTGTCTCTTTCCACTTACCTTGATTGTCATAGTACTTTGACTTCATTTCTAATAATTGCTCCCATTTTGCTGAAACTTCTATACAGTTTTATATTTTGCAATGATTATGGAGAAGGGATTATTACCCTGACAAGGAAATTAGCTGCAGTGGAACAGAGTCACCTGCACATACGGCTGGACGGTGAGAGGTCTCTTAGTCACCCTAGATCTATTATCAGTTCACCCTGAGCCAGCTTTCTTTAGTCCCCAGCTGCTGTTGGATATTTTGCCAGTTCTGTCTCTCCAGGGCACTTGAGTTTCGTGGAAGTGGGAGCTGGGCATGTTCTTGGCATTCAAGTTCCGTTTATATTTTAAGCTCCTTTAAACTAAAAGAAATGTATACTTATACCAGAAAGTGTCAAAGTAAAGTGAAACTTAATAGTTTATTAAGAATATTTTCATTGAAAATAACAGAATTTATCACTGATAGGAAACTTCAAATATTAGGACTTGCTTTTCAGTCTCATTTCTTTTGCTGTAACAACAGCTGCGGTCTGCTGTGTATGGCATTATATTAATCTGAGCAAGTTTTTGCCTTAATCTTCTTATCAGATTATGAGCCTGTTGCATTATCATAGTACCTGCATTACAATTGCTTGTCACATAATTGATTTTAACTTATTTCAATATCAGTGTTAAGTTGTGGCACATAGTATTTATCTGATGCATTTTTGTTCTAGGTCTAGTAGCCACAGATATGATCTTTTCTAATTTGGTTGCTTCTCCCAACTAAGCAAACCTTTGTTTTGCTTTTGAATGTAAAAAGGATTCAAGTATTTTGATGTTAATCTAAAAAGTGTTTCTTCAACATGTTTGGATTCTCTGCAATTTTTGCTTCTATTAGAAAATGTTCTGAACATGGGTAACATTTTATATTATCAGCACATAGTGCCTAAGTATATGTTGCTGAATTATTCACTATTTCCTGTGTTGTTTATAAATTTAAATGCAGAGACCATGTCCCTTTTATTCTTTATTGTACAACTATGATGGAAAGAGCTCAATTCAGGGTTTTAGTTTTAGATACTGGATTCGCATCTCCTTATTAATGAGTAATTTACCTGAATAGATCTGCTATAGTTCTGTTTCTATAAAATAGTAATAATGATAAACTCTTACTAGGTCATTAGAAAAGCTAAATAATATAAACAGTATTTTATGATCCTGAAGAAATGCTGTATAAATCTCAACTCTAATTTGTTTTTATCACTACTTTTCTGTTTTCACTCTGTTGGAAATCAGGACCCAGTTTTGTTTTAGCCTGTGCTGGGCACACACTTGACATTTGGTAAACGAATGCATAAATGAATAATGTATACTTCATAAAGAACATGAAATCTGGAGAAACTTGTCTCTTTGTAACATTACTTGATAAGATAGTAGCAAAGGCTGCTTACAACTAGGTTCTACTACTAGATGCTGTCAAAATACGTATATGCACACTTACCCATGTACCCCAGTGTCATAAGCCTTTGGATAAGTTTAATAATATCTCAATATTTCTTTCTTCCTTCCTTCCTTCCTTCCTTTCTTTCTTTTTAGGTTTTTTTGAGACAGAGTCTTGCTTTGTAATTCAGGCTGGCCCTGATCGCACAGCAGTCCTCCTGTCTGTGCCTCCTGAGTGCAGGGATTACAGGTGTGAGCCACCATGCTGGCACTCAGACAAATATTTAAGTGATTGATTTGCAAGAGAAGAAAGTGGATTCTTCCTACTCACATTATTGTTTCTTGAGAGCTGATATGCCAGTTAGCTATTTAAGGGAAAGAAGTGAAATGAACCCAGGTTTTCTGAATCATGTCCTCTTTCTGTTTATTTATTGCTCTTGTTTTTATCCTAGGATTATAAATTAGATACAGGTTCTTTGTCATATTTGTTACAGATCCATCAATCTTTCACATATTTGTTGGAGATCCTTCAATCTTTGATTTCCATTTTAGTTTTAAAATTACCCTTTTAATTTTCTTTATGACATGTTCTCAGGGATTATATGTTCATTTAAAAATTAAGCTATTTTGAAATTGCTAAAATTTTGAAGGATAAGTTATGGTTAGTAACATGGAAAAGTTATAAGTGTCAAAATGTGTTATTAGATGCTGGGGTGTTTGTGTATATTTACTCAAGTATCAGAGGGCTTTTGGAAGCATCCTGTGGTACTGTTGGAAGAGATGGGCTGTAGTACCCTCTGGGAAACCAGTTAGCAAGCCCAAGAAATGTACTGTATAGAGAAGAGGATAAGTCTGAAGTAGGTCATAAAAATGGAAAACAAAGAATAGGAAGGAAGGGATTGTTGAAGTAGACAACACTGCACTTCATTCAGTCTTCAGTGAGAGCCCACACTCACTCAGGAAACATCTGGATGCTGCTTTGTGCCCGATGTTATTCCAGGTGCTCGGGCTGGAATACTTTTTACTCACCAAAGAGCAAAACAGTGGTCACAGCCTCTCCTGAGCTCACGTCCCAAGGAGGAGGGGACAGGTGACAACCAGTGAAAGCAATATGAAAATCATGTCCTATGCAAGGTAGTCAGAAATCTAAAGGAAGAATCGAGGGAGGACAGGGTTAGTCTAAGAGGTGTTTGGGCATGTTAGAGGCAGAGGAAACAGTGAGAAGAAAGACCAGAAGAGGAGGACCTCACTTCTAGGACAAGCTGGCGTGAAGTCAGTTGGACGCGCCTGTGGCCGTGTGTGGGTACCGTGGGCCTGGAGAGGAGTCGGGCTAGCTGGGCCACGTGTAAAGGACAGACCTGGGGTGGGCCGCCATACAGCCCTTTGTTCTCAATGTACAGGTCATTCTCTATGGCAAAGATTTTCTATTTAAAACTCAACTCTTGAAACAAGAAGAGGGGATTTAGTATAATTTCTCAGCATCTAGATTCAGATATTTGTTAAAAGAGTGTGTCTAGGGAGAGAAGAAGAAAGTTAACTTCTTCTTTTCTTAGTCACTTGTTAAATTTTCATGCCTTTTCTATCTATGGCAGTTTGAACATTGTTTTTTTAAAATACCATTAATATTTTGAAACTTTTACTTATGGGTTAGTTTACAGTATAAACTTTTATATCTTTTTTTTTTTCCCCAAGCAGGTGTATGTTGCTGCTGTTCTGCTTTGCGTCCTCGCTACAAGCGCCTGGTGGACAACATATTCCCCGAGGACCCAAAAGTAATTTGATCTACATCTCCTGATTCTCCTCTTTGCTGACCCATTCTGCCCCTCTGCTGACCTCCCTAAGGTTTCCCTCGTTTCATTTCTCTATTTTTTTCCCTATGTCTTGTCACGTATGTCACATATGCAACTGTTTTATATTTATTTTTAATTTTAAGTGACCGTGCCTGCCTAGTTTTCACATCCTTTTTACAGACGAGGCACATATCGAAGATGATGGATGGATAGTGTTCTCTTGTAATCTATATGGTGCTTAATTTAAGTAACAGTCACTCATCAGAGATTTATGAGCCAGTGCCAGAGAGCTCAGACTCTGTGCTCAGGATTCAGCTGTGATGACAGACATGGGTTTCTGTTGGCACTGAGCTCCTAGATAAGAAAATTAACAAATTATTGGATGAAAAAATGTTTATAGACAATGTGCAAAATGTGACTAGAATAGATAGCATTGATATCTAATTTGGACTTAGGAGAATAAAGAACTGAAGAAAATGAATTCTAAGCTGGGACCCAAAGAATGTTTAAGAGTTAGCCAGTTCTTAGAAGAGAGTTGAAAGGTAAAGGGAAACTGTTGCAGTCTGTTTTCTAATTACTTAAATACTGTTAAAGTTTTTTTAGTAAAAAAATTCAAATACCTTTGAGAAGATGACTAATATCAAAGCAACTGGGTTTGAGTGATTTTGTTTAATACTGCCATAGACCTTTCAACCTTCTTTAGTGTTTTAATTGATTATGAACCCAAAATGCTATGTATGAGTTTGATTTCCAGTAATCAACCATAAAGAAACCTTTGACATTAAAGTTTCTCTCTTTTCCCTTTCTGAGCTAGGAATCAAACCCAGGTCTACATATGCTAGGCCAGTGCTCTATTGCTGAGCTGTACCCCTAACTTCATCTATCTCATTTTTAATCAGATCTATTTAAGTACTCAGCTAGATGGAGGAAGTTAGTCCTAGAAACTATGAGCTGTCAGAACTTAGATCATTTGTAGCATATTTAAAATCCTTAAGATATAGTACCTGCCTCTTAGGAGACTTTCATCCATTGACTGACAAAGAAAAGGTATACTGAGTATTTAATCATAATGCACAAACCAGTAAGTAAAATGCTAAGTAATCAAGTGATAAAGGTTTTGTCTCTAAAGGAAGGCGATGTCACTGCCGATTGGCAATCCCTGGCAATAATTCTAAGAGGAAATTAGATTTGCTGTGCTTTGGAGAATGTACACTCTCTGCAAACATAGATAACATCAGTCTTTTTATTACAAGTGAGGAAAAGGAAAAGGCTCAGGAAAGCAAGAGGTAACATTTGAGGTAACCAGCAAGTTGGTCTTCACCCATATTCCTGTAGCCTAAGGATAGTGTCATGGGCAGTGGTATTGTTCACCATGATTTTTGATTTGAGATTTCAGATATATCAGTTAATAGACTGAATATTCAAATCATCATTTCCCTGGGAAGTCCGAAACATATAGTTAGTGAAGGCAAAGTAAAGGGCAGAGGAGGAAGGAACGTGAACAGCAGGAAGACATCCACCTTGTCCATTTTAATTTGTAGACAGTGAGAGAACTTTGAATGCAGCGATGACAAGTAAATTAAAGAATTGTTGTGGAAAGGATATAATAACATTTATTTCAACAGAAATATACAAACTAGATTATTTTTTAAAAGTTTATTGAGTTCTGTGTTCATATAGCAATCATTATTCTGTAGCCATATTTACTATTAAGTTTATTAAAACACAGTGGCTGGGGATTTAGCTGAATGGTTCTAGCACTTGACTTATAAGCAGGAGAGCAAGAGGTAACATTTGAGGTAACTAGCAAGTTGGTCTTCGCCCATAGTCCTGTAGCCTAAGGATAGTGTCATCGGCACTGGTACTGTCCTGAGTTCAATCTCTCTAGTACCAAAAACGAAAAAGAAAAGAAACACAAAAGTATAATAATGTACCCAAGATGGATTAACAGTAGGTACTTGGATACAGAAGTATGTATGTCATAGCTCTTGCCTTCAAAGATTTTTCTAGTGAGGGGTAAAAAATAAGTGATTGCATTTCTACCCATGTGATCTCAGGAACATTTTTCCACATATAATGAAAGTAACAAATAGTACCTGTTTCGCTAAGCTTCCCTTCTCTCAAGGACCTGATCTATTAATACAGTTCTTTGCCTACTATTGCTTCTCTTCTTATCAGTTTCTGACCTGTTCCATGTCACGATTAGAAGACAGAGAAATAGTTTCCTAATGCTCTAACAGGGATCTGTTGTTCTTCTTCCTCTTTTAAAAATACATTATTTAAGTATAGCTGGATATAGTTCTAAATGCTTTCTTTTTGATTAAGAATAGAAAAATTTTGTAACAGTATTAGGAAGTTCTAAACTGTTAAAAAAGTGGTATGTTCCCTTATATATGTAGAGGAATAATATAAGAGGCTTAACATAATATTAAAGTTCATAAGTTGAAGGAAATTCTATTTGAAATCTTTTCAGTAAAATCCATTGCAACATTCTACAGTTGAGATATTTCTTCCCAAAGGAAAGTGTTAGAGTGATTTCATTGGTTGTGAAGGAGCATCTAAATGCTTTTCCTAAATGCAGGATTTCTCTAATTTTTTGAAAGGTCTGTGTTTCCATAATGATGAATAATAACATAAGGAGATTATATTCAGAAAAGTTTCAAGATTAGATTAAGCTCCAGTCTAAAGGGGAAATACAAATCAGGCACCACTTAAAAAGAATGTAGTTAACCTGATTTACCTTTGTCATTGTCATTGTTTTTAGGATGGACTTGTTAAAGCTGATATGGAAAAATTGACATTTTATGCAGTATCTGCTCCTGAGAAACTGGATCGAATAGGTTCTTACTTGGCAGAAAGACTGAGCAGGGATGTTGTCAGACATCGTTCTGGGTAAGGAAGCTAATTGTTACTAATCTAGTATATTTGGAAAAATTTTTCTAAATTATTGTGTCATTTAGGCAAACAATAGTATGTAGAGGATAAAACATTATATGATAAAAAGAGATGCATAATATCAGAATAGATGCTACAGTTTATATTTCCTTGTGGAGCAGTTCTGAGAATATTTTCATGCTATTTAACAAGGTTAAATATTTACCTTCAGCATCTATTTTTGGAATTATTCGAATGGAACATAGTAGAAATCAGCATTCTTTAGACTGTTAAGTGTGATGCTCTAACTTAAAAATAAGTCTCCAAATTGAAAACAGTCCTAGCGAACAACTGATTTTTTACAGAGGTTCAATTTTATATCTGAGAGGAGTAAGAGAAAACAACACTAGGCATAAAGGTCAAGAAGCATGCGGA